>NW_023611359.1:0-197782 GCF_013339725.1 Rhipicephalus microplus
TCTTAGTTCAGTTTTCCTCCTCAAAAAGTCTAACTGAAACATGTTAATATTTGCCTAAATATATTTTCCGTGAAATCTACAGGGGATCAACTGCTACCATAGTGCTTCATAAAGAAAGCGACAAAATACCAATCAAGAAGGGTGTATGGCAGGACGCAATCTCCCCAATGCTATTTACCGCGTGCTTACAGGAGGTTTTCAGAGACCCAGAATGGGAACAGTTAGGGATAAGAGTTAAAGGAGAGTACCTTAGTAACCTGCGCTTCGCCGAAGACATTGCATTGCTGAGTAACCCAGGAACGAATTGCAGCTCATGATTACGGAGTTACACAAGGAAAGCAGAAACGTGGGTCTTAAATTAATCTGCAGAAAACGAAAGTAATGTACAACAACCTCGGAAAAGCGCAGCGCTTCCAGATAGGTAATAGTGCAGTTCAAGTTGTAAAAGACTATGTCTACTTAGAGCAGGTAATAACCGCGGAGCCAAACCACGAGATTAAAGTAACTAGAAGAGTAAGAAT
This sequence comes from Rhipicephalus microplus, assembly GCF_013339725.1. Taxonomy (NCBI): domain Eukaryota; kingdom Metazoa; phylum Arthropoda; class Arachnida; order Ixodida; family Ixodidae; genus Rhipicephalus; species Rhipicephalus microplus. The sequence continues at coordinate 522 of NW_023611359.1, forward strand.
GGGGTGGAGCACATTTGGCAAGCACTCTCAAATTATGACAGGTAGATTACCACTATCCCTCAAGAAGAAGGTATACAACAGCTGTATCTTGCCGGTGCTTAGCTGCAGAACAGATACCTGGAGACTTACAAAGAGGGTTAACTTAAATTGAGGGCGACGCAGCGAGCACTGGAATCCACGCTGCGATGATCTAGTGGCTGAGGTACTCGGCTGCTGACCCGCAGGACGTGGGTTCGGATCCCGGCTGCGGCGCCTGCATTTACGATAGAGGCGGAAATGTTGTAGGCCCGTGTGCTCAGATTTGGGTGCACGCTAAAAAACCCCAGGTGGTTCAAATTTCCGGAGCCCTCCACTACGGCGTCTCTCATAATCATATGGTGGTTTCGAGACGTTAAACCACACATGTCCATCAAATCAGCGAGCAATGGAAAGAAAAATGGTAGGTGTAACCTTAAGAGTCAAGAAGAGAAAAGACTGGATTAGGGAACAAAGAGGGGTTAAGGATATTATAGTTGAAATCAAGAAGGGAAAATGGACATGGGCCGGCCATGTAGTGCGTAGACTGGATAACCGCTGGTCATTAAGGGAAACTAACTGGATTCCCAGAGAAGGCACGCGGGTTAGGGGGAGACAGAAGGTTAGGTGGGCAGATGAGATTAAGAAGTTTCCGGGTGTAAATTGGCAGCAGCAAGCACAGGACCGGGTTAACTGGCGGAACATGGGAGAGGCCTTTTTCCTGCAATGGACGTAGTCAGGCTGATGATGATGATGATGATTTCTCGTGGAAAGCGGAGCTTCACATGTGGGTGCTGCATCTTTTCACTGCATTGATTTGTTGAGATAGCTGTCGTACTGTGTTCATTCTGATTGGAGCTTGGGCTAACTGGCAGTTCGAAATGGCGGCCTAAAGATCATGAAGCGTGTCTCTAAAATTGATTTTGCCGCACTAATTGTAATGACTTTTGTATTCACAATCCTTGCTACATTTTTTGCATCGATATTCTACTGCCCGCAATACACCGGTAATTTAGGGAGAACGTCTAATGGTCTTAGCACGTGCCTACGCACAAATGAAGTGGATTAGGGTGCTACGATATGATATCGTGTACGTCTGAATGATTATTTATAGCTATGCTTAACACCTTAAGTTTTTTCTGCGAATGTTCCTTTTATTTTAAGAAAAGTGGATCAATTTGTCTGTAGCAACGTTATCAACACAAATAAAAAGAACACACACGGGCATATGGCTGCGCATCCACACAACCTTAAATTAGATAAACTGATTCGCCTTTCCTTTTTTTTTTACTTGAGCTCATTGTACTTGCTCTAAGTTGCTGGCCAGACAAAGCGGGCATTTGATTCGAGTAGAATGTGGCGACAACAACGCTTCAGTAAAGAATAAGCCTTTGTGTGGTAGTTCGAATATTCCGCTGTCCTGAAGAAACATGTGTACCGATTAGTCAGGCAGCAGTAAACGATATTCCAAAATATAGAGTTGAATAGTATTTACATTTATATTGAGTCTCATATTGGAAAACGGACGAACTATGTGCTATTTTTTATTATATATACGCAGCATCGCAAACCCAAAACACCAAATTCGCTGTAATGTGACACCTCGCTAAACGCTCGCCGTTGCCCTGAGGCTAATGCAATCACGATACAGCCACAGCCAAAATGGCGGCAGCTTTTGCGTTGACCTTCTCGTGGAGTGCTACTGGTTAACTGTCTTTGCCACGGCCACCTACACTCATAGCCAGTGAACGCATAAACAGTGGCATCTGGCCCCGCAGGCTAAAGAACATTCTGTCTCCTGAGCGCTAACTTGATCGAAAGTGTAGCCGCATTGTTGCGCTGTTAAACTACTGCTGTCACTTTCTGCGCCTCATTAAAGCGAATGGAAACAGCCCGTGTTTAGTTAACTTCTGCAAAATTTCATAGCTGCGTTTTCTCCTCTGAGTTTTGAAAGTATGGAGCGCAATATCTCAACATCAGCGTTTGAGATTTTGTTTTGCTATCACTGTGAATCGGTTCATTCCGGTGATTATTTTGACAATCAAATTGCTTCATAATGAAGCTTTAGGTGAAAGCATGTCATTAAGGCTGCGTGAATATCGCCTTCCCCTTCCCACAAGCACTGGTAAAAACTTGCCTCTCCACAGCAAAAACTGTGGCAGCACCCCAGATTTCAAATCACCGATCATAATTGATTCGCAAAAGTGAAACACGAGTGAACGTGACACCTGTAGGAGCTGGGAAATTAGGAAGCAGGGAAACTGTCATGTGTGAGAGAACTCTCAGTTTTTTTTTTCACAGTAAAAAAAATGCGTTTCTAGATAGCCGTTAAGCTTCGCGTTGATTTTTTTTTTGTGTGTTTCACACGCTTCACGCCCCGTACAGTATATCAGGGGAAAGTTTGAAATGGCTGAGATGGCTTTTATGCATGCCCTGTTGATTCATGGGGGGGGGGTGTGCATGAAGGAGGAAGCAACAAAAAGGGAGAAGGCAGGGAGGTTAACCAGAAAGACATCCGGTTGGCTACCCTACACTGGGGGATAAAGGAAGGGGACAAGAAAGACGAGAAAGAGGGAAGAGAGGAAAAAAAGGGGTGGGGGAGATGCTGACAGTAATTTCACTGCAGCGTGTAGAACTCTACCGCATGTCAGAGGCGTTCACACAAGCCTGTCTTTCTCAGGAAACGCAGCAGGGCTTTCACTGCCTTGTGGGCTGTCTAGGCATGTGTACGTTGCTGTAATAGCACCTGCACAGAAAGAGGCCGTTCATCCAGTCGCCGCATTGCGTTGGCAAGTACTTGTCTCTCTGGGGCAAATCGAGGACAATGACACAGCAGGTGTTCGATATTTTCGTCGGTGCCGCAAACATCGCACGCCGCACTGTCAGTAATTCTGATTAACGTGGTATAAGCTTTCGTGAAAGCAACTCCCAGCCAAAGGTGATAGAGAAGCGAAGCTTCACGTCGATGTAGGCCGGGTGGAGGCCGGAGTTGTAGTGAAGGGTCGAGCTCGTGCAGTCGTGTACGTCGTATGCTTGGTGTGTTCCACTCAGTCAGTGTGAGACTGCGGGCCAGTTGACGAATCTGCCTCGCCGCATCCGCTCTTGAAAGCGGTATCGGAACGCTGTTCGCTTCTTTATGTGACGTGCGAGCAGCATTATCTGCAGAATCATTGCCGCCTATACCACTATGCCCAGGTAACCACTGAAAGACGATGTCATAGCCTTTTTGTATTAACAAGTGGTGAAGTTTCACGGTTTGGTAGGTCAACTGGTCGTGGCATCCGCGTCGGAGAACTGATATCAGGCACTGTAAAGCTGGTTTTGAGTCAGAAAACACAGCCCATTTACCTGGTCTTTCTTCTGAATTGATTTGTTCCAGTGCATTGCGCAGAGCCTCGAGTTCTGCCGTCGTTGAACTTGTCAAATATGAAGTCCTAAAACACCGAGTTATCCCTTGTGATGGTATAACCACTGCTCCACCTGAACTAGACGGCGGGTGTGCATGAAATTATTCAATAAACAACCAGGTATAAGTCCCGTGTCAAATTTGTCTGGCGTGACTGTTCTGATCACTGTCTTTCTGTTTTTTCCCTGTATTAACTGTCCTGTATTAGTTATTGAATTTACATGCACGGGTGTATACATATAGCGGTAGTTATAGAGAAACAGGTGCCTTATTATTGAATCATTGATGGGGGGTTTAACGTCCCAAAACGAACCTTATTATTGATACTTTCTCTTTTAGTGCAGATAAATATTATTACAATCACTAAAATACCCTTATAACGTATATATGTATATAAGCCTATAATAACAAGCTCTGAAAGAGACCATCAATAGTATTTGTATTGATTAACATAAAAAAATTGGCAGCATATCCACGGAGTGAGTGATGGAGAGTGGGGTGAAGCATTTTTCCGTCCATTCGTTCTTGCTTCCGTCCGTCCATGCGTCCGTCTGTGTGAGCGTCCATGCGTCCATCCGCCCGTCCGTGCGTGCATATGTTCGCGCGTCCGTTCCTGCGTTCGTCCATGCATCCGCCCCTGCGTCCGTTCATTCGTCCATCCATGTATCTGTCTGTGTGTCTGTTCGTCCATCTATTCAACACTCCAAGCACCATCATCTCACATCTTTTCATCATATATTCCCCATATAGAAGCACCGCCATCCAGCGGACATTCCTAGGACTAAACGAGAGGTGGCGCACGCACAGTTTCTTACGGCTTGCGCTTTGGGTCCACTTCCCACCTTTAACCACCTCGAGTTCATGGTATATACTAGCTCACTGTATTCATGGCACTGCGGCCGAACGCTCGCTAAACCTTTCGAAAACCAAGGAGGTTACGCCCACCGAGTATAACGTAGCAACCTTTTCCTGTCAGATAGGGCTCAATGTACGTGCCAATGGCTGCTAATGGGGATCGCAACGTGCGCGTTAACTAAAAGCCAAGTACTCCTGTTTCTCATTCCCCATTAGCAGTCATTGGCATAAACATTGAGCACTATTTTTCATTGTTCAACAACGCACAGAAGAAACTTTGAATGTCAAAAATGTTATACTCGTCACATACTACAACGGCTACGAGGGACGAAGGGGTGTTCCTATAAAGAGCTTCGCACCTAAAAAAGTAACCTAAACGACTTAAGTAAGAACTTTATCAAATGCACTATCGAAAAGCACTTGCCTCTCAATCTTCTTACTTAATCCTTTAGGCCGGCAAGGTCATTCTTTTTTCCGTTTCGTACTCAAAGTATTTCTTTTGCACAGACGTACTTGTGGGCCATGTTTATAGGGTCGACACCCTCCCGATTGTTGGATTGTCGGCCGCCTGCTGTTTCTGATATGACAATGTGATCTTTCATCGTTGTCAGTCGTCACTTAGCCTTTCCACATTTCAGTGTTGCCACTCATTGTAGAATTTCGTTGCTTCGCGCGTAGCATTCACTGTTGCTTGTGCCAAGACAAGCATTGGGCTTTTAAGCACCTGGGTGATTGCTAGTTCTCTCAATAGAGGAAAGAAAAGTCCCGAAAAAGAACTACGTGCTACGCTCATTGCGCACTCGCGGCCGTTTCGCTAGCTTAACATATAGCAAATTTAGTATCGCGTGACGTGAATAGACGACAAAGGTAAATGAGACGTCTAAACATGATGATCCTGACATGCGTGTCATGTAAAACATGACTACATGCTACGCTGATAGCAAGCTCGCAGCCGTTTGACTAGCTTCACATGTACCAATTTTGGTGTTACCTGCCGTGAATGGACAACGAACACAAATGCAGAAAGCAAACATGATAATCATGACATTGAAGTGACGTACGACATAATTCACGTCCGCCTTGTTACGTTGTGCTGACATTAAGGTGATGTATATGAGCCTTCCTCATTCGTGCTTCGCATATCATCGATTCCCACGGTATATGGGATCTGCCATTTTTGCACATATGTATTTCAGACAATCCGTATATAACCTGCCTAAGGGGATTGGCGTAAAGGCAAATAAAGCCCGAAAATGTGCGACACCCTTGTGTACACTTACATTAGCGGTTAAATGTAGCAAACCGCAAATGAATGTAGAAAATACCATCAAAAATTCACAGTTTTGTTCTGACGTCAGGCCACTGAACATAAAATTCTACACAAACATGAATCACACATAAGTAATATTCAGAGCCCAATTGAGTAGCACAATGACCACCGAAATAAACAAAAATGATAAAAATACAGGCAAGGACCACATATGAAAGTAACACATGATAAAAAGATGAATCAAAAGATATATGACAGTCTCAGTTTTTAGGAGGAATGTGTGAATCTTCTTTTTGAAGACGCAAATGAAGGAGCTTTCTTCAGTTACTGTCGTCACTGTAGGCTACTCATCAAGGCAATGGGAAATTAGGTCAGTAAGTTATACAGCGAAAGCTGTTATGAGATCCCTTTTCGGGTCACGCGCAGTTGCATGTTGCCCCCCCCCCCCCCGAAACCGCCGGCGTCCGTAACCACATCACACTAAATTACAAAAAAAAAACCTCGTACCAATGACACAGTGGGGCTTGAACCCAGGTCCACTGCGTGCCAGCCAAATATTCTACCACTGAGTTACGCCGGTACTTGTAACTCGTTTTCAAACTTGCCTTAGTCAGGCTGGATATTGGGAAAGCAATCGCGTTAATACGACTTATAAAGCGTCTTAAAACAGCGAAAAAACCATCAGTCGTCGCACAATGTGATTAGCAAAATGAGTGGACCGTTCACTGCCCAAACTCACTACAAAAGCTTCTTCTTGTTTTCCCTATTAACTATGGCACATACCCACTACAGCTATGATTCCTCATCGTCGTCAGTCACTGCAAGCGGTACCAATTGTAAATTGTGCCAATTTGTGCCAATTGTCACTGCATGGACCATTGGCACAACATTTCTTGCAACTGCTTAGCGGATACCACGCTTCTCAGAAGAATGACGGAAAATAGCATAGCGAATGCCAGCCAACTACCCAAAAGTTTATTATCAATGCCCTAGTTGGTACCAAGCAAGTGTACTTGGAGTAGTTACCCAATGAGTGTTTTGAAAACGCTCTGAGAGGCCGCTTTCACTGTAACTGTGCTGCGCCTACCATGCAGGCCTGGCGTTTTTGTGTACAGTAGTAAGTACGAAGCGTATCTTATTTGTAACATTCAAGTGAAAATTGCTGCCGTTGCCAAATGATGGTGAGAACAACTCATTTATTTATTTTCTATTTCAGTAAAAGAGCGTATCATTATTGAAACTGTTGTGTCGTAAATTACGGATATGGTCCCGCTGGTTAAAGTTTCTCAAAAATTCAATTTCGTAACATTGAACTTCACAATATATAATCATTGCTGAATTTTTATATCGAATATGAATATTGACTAGCAGTCGATGCAATCAAAAAAGGAGAGAGGGGGGGGGGGGGGCGTGTGCAAACAAAACGTCAGGAGTTCAATTAGTCACACAGCTCGTTTTGTAATGAATATAAATAGCCGTGCTTAGTTTTTGTTGTTGTTCCTCATATCAGAAGGCAATAGAGAAAGTTCGGTTGTATTCTTGAGTAATGAATCTGTCTTTTTAATCATACTGGTAATAAGTTGCGTAACGTGCAGGGTATGCCAACTATTGGAGAGATATTTTTCCTTAATAGTTTATGTTCACATACCAGTTCTAATATTTGTGAAAGCAGCAGACGAGGCGCTGCGGCTCACCAACGAAGCTATAGTCACCACTCGTGTCCCTCCAAGTAAATCTCCGTTATGGGCGGTGGTGGATTACCGCTTGACACCCGCTTGTCAGAGTGAGCCATTGGTAGCAGCAGCCGTAGACGTTGTAGGGTCTACTCAGACAGGGTCATCGGCTTCGTGACTGGGGTATGTGTAGCCGGCTTTGCAGTGGTAAGATTTTTTTTGATGAAGAACTAGCAGCGCCAAGCGTGAAACCGGGTGCGTGGAGATTGTTTTTCTAATCTACTGACGTCTTTGGAAAACTGCGTCAGAATGCAACCTACCCTTGGGTTCATCTTCTTCCCTGTGGCGCCTGATTCAGTACTCTGCATCATGCATAGTGTTCCGGCTTCACGAACGTCATCAACTATTTGTTGAGATAACTATCGCTATCTATAGCAAGCAGTAGGACTTACCCGGTTTACATATCTTTTACATAAATTTCATACTATCTGCGCTCAGCCAGGTTGTATACCGCCTATTATGGCGATAGCAATTATATAGACACTCTTGGCTGGATTTCGCCGCACGCGTTGGCGTGAGTGTCAGCGTCGACGTCGATGTCAAGCATTGTATATGTATACGTATCTATATATATGAAAATGAAAGAAAGAAAAAAAGAATCCAGAAAAAAGACTCCGGCGCGCGGTATCTAACGTAGGTCCCTCGCACTGTGAATTTGAGGCGTTAACTACTGAGCCACCGAGAGATAACTCCTTCATCGTTCAAACAGCAAGCAATTTATATCGACCACTTACCGCTGTTGGCAGGCATCTCGGAGGGTGGGGGGAACTATCATGTTTTGAGCATTATCAGCAAAATGGCGCAATGATCGCGCGGCGGTCTCACATCTCATGCGTACTTTGGCCCGCGGAGAGGAGGAGAGTGGACTGTGTCGCGTGCCCTTAGCTCCCGATGCGAAGAATCATACATCTTGGCTGGCGTTGGGGCACTGGAACGATTCTGTTGTAGCTACGGGGCGCACAAAGGTCACTGCAATCGTTGCAAAGCCTTCGTTTACGAAAAGAACGCGCTTTACAGGCACAGCGAAGTAATAAACTGAAACGTTTATTCACTTTCATCTGTACCTGTGAGTACGTTTCGTGCGCCATTTGAGCGTGAGAAATGCGGGGAAAGTTTTGATCTGCTTGCCATTCTGCACGTGACCTTCCATTTTGTCGCTATCGCGTTCATTGTTTCATCTTTGCGGCAAAGCTGTGATTTTTACTTCCACGCACATGTGCGCCTTACTAACATGCAATGCCACTCCTTTCCTCCAGTCACCCCTCCTTTTTCCCTGTTTCGCTCAGTTTCATGTCTACAACCTCCAACTCGCCATCTTCGTCCAATTTTCTCCGCAATGTATGAAGATATCCTTACCTTTTGACAAGCTCAGTTCCTTTTTCTAACTTTTTCCTATACTTGCTATAAAATGCTATGCTCTTCTAGAAGCTGCTTTGCACTTACCCGGTATAGTCTACTTACGACAGTGCTTTCATCTTTGTTGGACACAAGGTGGGTAGTGGAGCTTGCTCTACTTCTGTTTTAGATAACCCCTTCGTACATTCTGGAAAGTGACGTATATAGGCTGAACATTGGTTTAACAGCTCCCCTGCACAACAACAGAAACTCAATGTTTTATGAACCGCTCCTTCGTAGCAAACTTCGGATACACATGATTCCGTTTTCCTGCTCTCTATAGAATGCATGACGCAACTGAACATTCGGCAAATCTCACGCTTTGTAGAAATCGGTTTCATACAAAGCAGTGAGCCAGCGCCTGTATATACTGCGTTTTTATTGTTTTCAAACGAGCGTTGCGATGTGTATTGACGTGTTTTTCTAAATAGGATAAGCGGCGCATCGTTCCTTTACCAGGCACACCGACGACATTGACGTGTCAAGGTTCGCATATAGTTTCGCGTAACATTGGCACTCATGTTAGAACCCACACGTCAGTTTTATTGAAACAAAGTGTGCGCTCTGCTGCGATTCATCTTTATCGTGCGGTGCTTTGATGCACCCTGCACCCACCGGCACCCAAGCATTTCTCAATAATGCTGGTGCTATTGCTTAGAGAGGAGTTGCTGAGAGAAAACAAATTCTATTGCTGTAACATTGTAGTGGCGCACGTGTCAATGACTTCTCCATATAGATTGTTTTTTACGACTGATGTTGCGCGCCGTATGAATAAAATACCATCAGTTTTATGTATTTCTGAAAACTTTTATTCTTTGCTAAAAACAATCATATAATTACAAAGATGCCTTGACAGGATACGTGTCATGACGGTAAATTTTAAGTATTTCATTATGCATACTTCAGCGATATACAGTTTGAAGGCGCTAGTGCCTTAGCGCTTGTTTTGCAAACATTCTTCAATGGTGGTTGCCTCACAGGTTGTTTTTAAAAAAAATGGCATTGTTTCAAACACAAAATTCTCGATTGGTGCAAATATAGAAATGATACTCTGTTCAGTTCGAGTAAAGTTCTAATCTGGGCCTCCTTCATGACAAGCAGATGTTTTAACGTGGTGACATTTCAGTGCTTAAACTAGCCTAGATAAAGAAAAAATCCCGAGAATTTCATGTAGGAGAATAAGCGTCCTGACGGATATAATATCGTATGGAAGATTTTCTCCAGGTGCTATAAGTCATGTGAATTACGGAACTTGTGGGTGGTTTAATGCTGCGCATCACTGAAGTGTGCGGATGCGGTCATGCGTGCGGAACCCTACAGAATAGCTTAGTGGTCACTTCACCAAATCGCAAGAGGAAGACATAAGGAGTAGCGAACACTACGGAACTTTACATCCTCACACATACTATAGCCGTGTTTAGCGGTTATATGTACTATTGTGTCTCCGTCTAGACTGAGGTGTTTTAATACCATGCTCCTTTATTGTACGCGCTCTCGCTTGTCTACTGCCTCAACGTACCTTAGTGGAACTATACACACAGGAGGCCTAGAAATTCAACCTCAGTAGATTCTATTAGTCCAAATGAAAAAAAAAACGAGCAATTTCAGGTACTCGTTTTGACAAGAAAAAAAAGTCAGCCACTAGTTACATATGTTAATCAAAGTTATTTTATAACAGGAGCGACACACATAGTCGTGAGAGCAAACCAGGCCTGATATTGTCAGTCAAAATAAAACAATGCAATACTTTTGCAGAACAATTTTCAGCCATCTTGTCTGAATCATTTCGATGAAATTCAATGCTGATTTTCTTTAAACGTCCCTTAATGTTGCAAGTCTTGCTAAGCTTGCGATTCTTATACCTTTTAGAATTTTATTAGGAAAAAAGTACATAGAAAATTTTGGCTGAATGAGCATGCTACCTTCTGCTGATTTCTGAGAAATATTTTTGGCTTCAGCACCTTACACAAAAACGGGACTCGTAAACTTTAGATCAGCAAGACACTGTTGCTCAAAAATCAAAGTTTGTGGTTTTCAGGACACGTGCTGTCAGTGATGAAAGCCTAAATTGCTGTAGACCCATAGTGCAAGATCTGTGAACTTACAAAAAATGAATTTCGTTGGTCAAAACGCCCTAAAGTTTCAGTGATAGGCGTAATAAGTGGTAACGTCTGCAAAATTTGCAAGATTAGCTTTTTTCATTTGCTGGTAAAAACTTTTTTTTCTACAGACATTTGAAATTTTTTGGAACAAAAATGTTGGTTTCTCTTTTGTGAGAGAAATTCTCGGCTCATATGAACATTCTGCAAAAAACAAAAATCACTACATTCCTGTAAAATTCGTGACATTTCATCTGTACTCCTGGGATCACCAAGTAGCAAGAACGCTTGAAGCGCACGCACTAATATTTAGGTCAACGTTGAAGAGCCTCACATGCTCAAAATGTTCAGAGCACTCAACTATTGCGTGTCTCGTAATCATGCCGCGATTGCACAACATTGACCTTCATATATCATGAGTGTCAAGCTATGTTTTAAGACTTTCCTTACTGGTTTACTGCTGGACAATCATCTGTTAAACAGGCATGTCTGCAGATGTCGTGCTATAATGCTGTACGCCTTCTTGATCTCCTTGCTTCAAAGGACTCCGCTTTTTTTTTTTGTCAAAGATAAACAACGCGATAACACTTTATTGACGCTGTTAAATATTATTATTGTATAATATTATTTAGTTTTTTTTGCAGTGAAACTAAATTTTTGCCCGCTTTGCTTTGGCTTCCAATCACAAGCAAAGTGTCTTACAAAACAGCCGAACTCAATTAGTCATACAGACGAATAATAGGAATAAACTCACAAATCATACCACGCTAGGCTGACAGCTTAAACATAGTGAAACCCAGCTCATTTCTGAAAAAAATATGCATGACCTTTTTTTTTTTTGACGTCTATATATTTTATAAAGATTTTCATCACATGTGAACACGTTTTATTACGTAATTCAGCCGAAATATAAAGCATGGTTTATTCGGCGCTTCCCTTTATTCGTGGCTGTATGTACTGAAAAGCAGTTTTGGATAATCATGGCTATTTTTCAACTAAAGAAGAAGCCTTTTAGAATGAATATTTCGCGAAAATTTTAAGCAATTTGAGTTTTTGAAGATAGTATCGAGGTTTGCAAAGATAAACGAGTTCGCGTGATCCGAACAGAGAATTACCTAAAAACTAAAAAAAAATTACAAGCCGAACAGTGCCAGTAGCCTCCGTGTATTATTGGGAAATTGAGAAAAGTTGAGAAGCAACATGCACTCAGAGAGAAACCTTCGCCATTGCATGCGCAGCCTGAGTGACTTGTGGAATTCATGCCACCTACTGCCTTGCATATTACATTTAGCGCGAATGCTGGAGACTATGCAATGGAACAGTCTTAGACTGTTCACATAGTTCCTAGTGTTTTGGAAGAACCAACGGCGCTAGCAGGCAGTCTTCTGTGAAGTACATATTCCTATGATAATTTTTTTTTTTGCTGTTGAACCAAATATTGTAAGATTTCACCTATTTACGTTGTCCAACATGAAAACAAATTACGCTTGCTTATTGAATATGATGTGCTGTTGCGACTTTTGATTTTCGCAATTGTACTGACGTATATGCTTCAACAGACACGTAACGTTTACTTTCGATAATAACAACACCAGTGCGACAGTTCATAAACGTGTAAGGCAGCTCGACCGGCACAAAATTCAAGCACACGTAATTACGAGCTCAATTTCAAAAAACCAGACATATACCAGCTTCATCAGAACCGGTGAATTAAGAATGTGGCAGAATAACTGCACAGCTTGTATCCTCATCTGCTCGTAGTCAGATTTTTGTGAAAGGCATGAGATGTGAAGTGATGTGGGACGAAAAGGGTGACGAATGAAGTAAAACATTTACGTTTCAATATTTTCAGGCATTTTATGGGGACTACTTCGACCATGTACTTCCCTGGTACGAACACCGCCACCAGCCCAACATACTGTTCATCACCTATGAGCAGCTCCAGGCTGACACCAAAAGAATGGTTCTGAAGATCGCACATTTTCTTGGTCCGGAATACGCTGCAACTTGTAGGGATGAAACGCTTCTTCAGAAAATACTAAAGAACTGCAGTATGGAGAGCATGAGGGGTATTTTAACAGAGAACGTGAGCGCACTGATGAAAAAAGTTGCTGAGAAAGTGTCACAGAAGTACCTTCAGAGGCTTGACGCGACTGAGAAGACACCTGATGTGAACTCAGAGATGCACGAGGGTGGTCAATTTGTTCGGAAAGGATTAGTGGGCGAGTGGAAAGAATACTTTACAAGTGAACAGATAGCTCACACGAAGAAGTGGGTTACTGAAAGGACTCGGGGAAGCGATGTCATGTCGCTTTGGGATGACCTCCGTCTGCCTTAGATAATCACCCACAGAAACCATAAAACGGGGAAAGCCAACCTAGCATGAACACGGTAGTTGATTTGCTCAGTAAACACTTCAGGCTGAGTAGCTTGCCAGAACGCGAGTGCTCCAATCACAGGATCACGAGAAATCGATTCTATATGAGGCATAGCATTCACGCGTGAAGAATAATGATGCATTGTGTTCCTTCCCATGCAAGTAACAACCTTATCGCTGTTGCGCAGCCTCAACATATGCAGAAAATTACTTTCTTAAATTCCAATATTACATCGTTTGACGCTGAATATTCACGCTACCGTTCAGTAGAATCGAGCTTCTCAATTAATCACCACATTTGCTAAACAAAACTGCTACCTTTGAATTAGACTCCACGTACATGTCCCACACGCAAATTCCTTTTAGCTTCGCACGATACCATCATAGTTTACGTGATGCGATCGCAATACATACATTGAGGTTTCTCCATTGCTTTACACAGTATAAATTTCACTTAGGTGTGCAAAGAAATAATATAAACCTTAAATAATTTTTAACTACTCAATATCTGGCACTTACCACGCTCCCTCGATGAGGAGATAAGTGTAAACATTACAAGCATCCATATTACTGCTAAAATTCAAATAAAGTGATTAACCGATCGAGAATGACTGTATTTCTTTGAGTAACGACACTGTCGCATTTCATACCAATTAGTCTGCACCTGGTTGCCCGCAAACCCCTAATCTTACAGAGATATAACTCACCGATCACTGAACTATATGGCTGCATGCTTGCTGCATTATAAAATACATGCGTTTTACGCTGAACAAGTATGCCTCACAGAACGTGGTTTTTTATAAAAGTTTTCATTCTACGTCTCTGCAATAATTATGGTGTTTTATTTTTAACTCAAGGTGGCCTAGGAGCGTTGGAAACCCACTTAAAGCAACTGCAGGGCTAAATTCCCAAGTAGTCAAAGCTCAAGCACTCTGCTATATAAATGGCGCAATATACTTTTGGTTATTTTCCAAAGAAACTACAAGAACGTCACGTCACTGGCGCAAAGACTGTGGATTCACTAAGGTGAAGTCGTTGTGAAAGTGGCATAGCGCGCTTATTTGCTCACCAGGAAAGACAGGTGATCTCTCTAAGGACCTCAAGAAAAAAATCGTGTCTTAAATGTTGTTTTTATATGTGCGGTGTAGTCAATGACTCCACGGTGTTGCGATCCCACCGCTGATCACCAGTTGTTGTGATCCCGGGGTGCTGTGGTAGCGTGGTGTAGCTTCGGGTTGAGGAAACGAGCGCTTACAAGTTGGGGATACGAAAAAACAAACAGGTTTGTGGCACTATTTACAAATATTTACAGCATGAGGTTAAGAGTTCACAAACCACGAGCGTGGTGGTTAAACCGTTACTTGGTTCAGAGCGACGTCCTGCACTCTGCGGCGCCGTTATAAGCCCTCTCGGGCTCCTGCTTCAGTGGAACACCAATCACACACACACACAACAGGTGAGGGGTACGAGCATGCACGGCGCACGTGAACAGCCAATTTCGAGTCAAGATCACTGCACTTAAAGGTGGCGCCAGAGAGGCTCTTGCTCGTCGTGTATGTCGCTGGTCGAGGGGTCCCAAGCTTCGGACAGCAGACATCAAACGGTCCGCCAATCTGTCTGCTCAATTAGCAGGGCACTTTGTGGCGGCGGTCGCCGTTTCTTCAAAGGAATACGCTGTCTTTGTTGTCCCCTCTGGCACGGCTTACAGCTTCGTGGCGACACCACGTCTCATCCGCCGGCCAGCCGGGACAATACCTGGCGGGCATAAGCATTCGGCGAGTCGGCTACTTGTTTGAGGGTTAAAAGAGCGCCCCTCCTCCGTCAGCTCTCGACGTTGGTTCCAAGAAAACCTGGGTTCCAGGCGTGGGAACGCGGCCCGGCTACGCTTCTCAGCGACAGCATGGCGCCTACCGATGGCGGTCGTAACAGCTTCCCCCTCGCCAGATGAGTCACGGAGGGCAGCGGTCAACACTGCTGCTCGCAGGGACGACGAAAGGGTCAGTAGTTGAATGCCAAGAACTGGCCTTCGCTTGTGGCATGGTCCGGGTGATCGCCGAATCTTCGACAGCATCTCTGATACTCGACCACATGTACAAGTAAGCACTCGGCCCCCTTCGAACAAACCAAGCCAAAAGAGGGATAGCAAACCAATTTTAATTACTAGCTTTAACAAAAGCTCACACTCAGAACTCTCAGGATTCACTTGTGCTGAGAAATCAAACGTGCCACCTTAAAAATTTCATACGATGCACGAAAAAACTAAAATATCAATTTTGTTACACCAAGAGCACTCCAGAATGGGTTAGAAAGAGCGGCTGAGCGCGTCCGCGTTTCCATTCAATTTGCCTTTTTTATACTTAATATCAAAATGATATTGCTGAAGAATCAAGCTCCACCTCAAAAGGCGACTGTTCTTCGATGTCGCAGTTTTCAGCCAGGTAAGGGGACAGTGGTCTGTTTCTACTGTAAATTTAGCACCTCCGAGGTAACACTGCAACTTATGAATGGCCCACACAATGCAAGCGCACTCCTTTTCTGAAGCGCAGTACGCCATCTCACGAGAACTCAATTTCCTGCTCAAATAGAGCACGGGATGTTCTTTACCATCGTCATCCTTCTGACATAGAACGGCTCCTAGACCTCGATCGCTAGCATCACATTGGACCGTGAATTCGCGGTCGTAATCAGGAGCTTTCAAGACTGGACGGCTGATCAATGCTGCCTTCAGTTTTAAGAAGGCGGTTTCTTTCTTTTCATCCCAGGCCACCTTCGTAGGCTCTGTCCCGCGGAGAGCATCGGTCAAAGGACTTGCCAACGTGGAATAATCTCGGATGTAATGATTGTAGTAGCCTGTGAGTCCTAGAAACGCCCTGACGTCGGTCTTTGTTATTGGCCGGGGATAGTCAGCTACTGCTGAGATCTTTAGCTCGCAGGGTTTCCTGAAACCTTGTCCTACGTTGTGACCTAAGTAGTCGACGGTTGCTCTCGCAAGACAACACTTCTCAGCCTTTACGGTAAGCCCTGCTTGACGCAACCGGCCGAGCACCTCCCTTAATGCATCAAATGATCCACCCAGGCATCGCAGAATACAGCGATTTCATCCAAGTAAGGTACAGCAAAAGCCTCGCAGCCCTTTAAAACCTTGTCCATAAGGCGGGAAAAACAAAACGGAGCATTTTTGAGACCGAAGCTCATCATAGTGGGTTGATAGCTGCCCGCGGGAGTAACGAAAGCTGCGTATCGGCTGGCTCGCTCAGTGAGCGGCATTTGCCAGTAACCTCGAGTAAGGTCCAACGTAGTCACGTAAGCTGCTCGACTAACCTGTTTCACTCTCTCTTCAATGTTCGGAATCGGATACACCTGATCCTTTGTGAGAGCATTTAACTTTCGATAGTCAACTACAGGTCTCGGGTCTTTGCCCGGAGCTTCTACCAAGATCATTGGAGAAGCATATTTGCTCTCTGAGGGTTTAATTACTCCTAACTCCAGCATGCGCTTTACTTCTTTATCGAGAATATCTTTCTGTCGTGGAGATAAACGATAACAATTGGACCTCACGGGTTCTTCGGAAGTCAACTCAATGTCGTGCTCAGTCAAATCAGTCCGACCCGGCTTGTCAACAAAGCAGTCGTCAAACTCTCCTATCAGCCCGCAAAGATCCGAAAGCTGGGATTCTTTTAGTTCCTTTCTTTGCTTAGTTTTATTAAGGAGTTCCTTTAGCGCTGCCTTTCCCTCCATTTAGACAAACAAAGTTGTCCTCCATCTCCTCAGGAAGATTCAGGGTCATATTCACCACAGCCTCTCTTTGCACATAAGGCTTCATTAGGTTGCAATGATAAATGCGTACCTCTTTACGTCTACCTGGAATTTTCACTGCGTAGTTGGTCATAGATAGCTTTGCAACTACTTCCGCAGGCCCTTCCCACTGTACTTCGAGCCTGTTCTGCCTTGACGCTTTTAACAACATGACCCGGTCCCCTATATTGAAAGTTCGTTGACGAGCTGTTCTATCATAGTAAACTTTTGATCGGGCCTGGGCTGACTTCATGCTGACCTCCACAAGTTCTTTGGCCTTATATAGCCGCTCCAGTAGATTGAGAATGAACTCTACCACGGTCGGATCTTCTCCGTGTCCTTCCCACGCTTCGCGCACCATTCTCAAAGGTGAGCGCAATGACCTACCGTACACCAACTCGGCGGGGCTAAAACCAGTGGATTCGTGGGGTACCGTCCGCAAAGCAAAAAGTGCCGCTGGGAGGCATGCATCCCAGTCTCGTTTGTTCTCGTAACACAATCCTCGAAGGACGCGCTTCAGGACGGAATGCCATCTTTCTACGCTATTGCTCTGAGGGTGATGAATAGAGCTGTGCACTATTTTTATGCCACATCGTTCGAAAAAAGAGGTCGTGAGGACACTAGTGAATACGCTGCCCTGGTCACTCTGTATCTCTGTAGGAAACCCTACTCGCGAAAAGACGGACAACAGGGAATCCACAACACTCTGTGACGTAACCTCACGCAGTGCCACTGCCTCAGGAAATTTAGTGGCTGGGCATAACATAGTTAGAATGTAACGACATCCTGTCTTTGTCACAGGGAGTGGTCCCACTATATCGATCACTAACCGTTGAAACGGCTCGGTAATGATCGGCACTAACACCATAGGTGCTTTACACTTATCCTGCGCCTTTCCAACTCGCTGGCATGTGTCGCACGACCGCACAAAATTTTCCACGTCTTTGAAACAGCCAGGCCAGTAATACTCTTGTAATAGCCTCAGCTTAGTTTTTCTGTGTCCAAGGTGACACGACCACGAACTGCCATGTGAAAGTTTGAGCAGATCTGCGCGATATTTCTGGGGAACGACTAGTTGGTCTCGTTCCACTCCGCGCTTATCCCTGTATGAGCGATACAACACGCCATTCTTTAGATGGAAAGAAATATTTTTCCTGGCCTGTTTACTCGTTCTTTGGCGCTCTCTAATCTCCTGAATGGTGGCATCCTCTAATTGCTCAGTGGCCAAGTTATCCCTGTTTGCACTCAGAAGTAAAGTAAAGCTATTTGATGCTGGTGGCAGTAACGCACACTCAGGTTCATTATCACGAGATTCCTTCTCCGGCTGACCGATCTCTGGTGCCTCGCTGCCACGGTTGCCTGAAATGTCTTCCTCTGTTTGCACCGCTGTTACGTCATGCGCTTCCTCAGTACTATCTGGCTCCGAGGATAGCTGAGTTGCCAATTTTCGCACCTTCGAACGGGTTAACGCTTGAACTACCCTGTCACCGAAGAGAATGCCCTTCTCTCGCAATAACATATCCGATTTGTTTGAGAACAAGTACGGATAAAATTTAGGGAGTTTTTCTGAAACTGCTGCCTCAGTTGTTAGTTTACCAAAGGGGCCCTCAATTACAACGGTTGCGACAGGCAAGCATACGCTCTGCTCTTCCACCACCTGGCGGATCCACGAGCACTGTCCTGTGTAGTCGGATGGTGACACAAACGACGGGTGGACAACATCCATTGTTGCTGCCGAGTCACGCAGCACTTTGCATGGCTTTCCATTCACCACCAGGTCATGCATGTAAGGCCCCAGTAACCTCATGTTTTGTTCGCAGTCACTGACAAATGAAAACGCCATCTTTTCCTTTCGGCAGTTCGCGGCTATGTGACCAGTCTCATTACACTTGAAGCAAGTGAACGGTTTCTTAACCTCAAAAGCATTTTTCGCTTTTCCCGCGTTTTGCCCTTTTTCGCCAGGTTCACCATCGTCCTTCTTTTGAAATTTGTTAGAAGAAACACTTCTTTCGCCTTTTTCATGTCGAGAGCTCGAAAAATGTTTTACATAACCTTTACTTGAATTTGGCTTGGAATTGTGGGCTCCATCTGCACCCAGGTTATTGCTAAAATATTGTCGCGACGCATACTCCTCCACGAGTTCAGCAGCTGTCGTCGCAGAACTTATGTCACCCCGGTCCAGTAACCAGTTTTTTTCCTGCTCTGGGAGACAATTCAAAAACTGTTCTAATAGAATTCTCTCTACTACAGCGTTCTTGTCACTGTATGACTCTGTGCTCTTAAGCCATTCTGTCAAATTCGCTCTCATTTTGTACAAAAAGTCGGGATAGCTCTCGCTTTTAGACTTTCTAGCGCCCCTAAATCTTTGTCTAAAGGCCTCTGCGCAAAGTCTATACTTTTTTAGAAGGCAAGCCTTGACCTTCTCATAGTTGTCTGCGTCCTCCTTGCGGAGTCGCGCAACAACCTCTGCTGCCTCGCAGGGCAGAACCGTGAGTAGCCTTTGGGACCAGGTGTCCTGCTCAAACGACATTTTCTCACACATCCGTTCGAAATTTGCCAGGTACAGACCAATATCCCCTGACACCACGTATGGCTGGATGTACTTAGACATCTTGAACTCGGCCTCCCTGTGGGGAAGAGCTATCATTTCCTGGGGACTGCTACCCGACCTCTTTCCCAACTCGAGTTCTAGTTTACGCATCTCGATTTCATGCGCTTGTCTTTGTGTTTCACGCTCTCGGTCTAAGCGACGTTCCTCTCTCTCAGATTCCCGTCTTTTTGTTTCACGCTCTCTTTCGCGCTCACGCCTCTCTTCCTCCTCCTTCTGCTGTCTCTGTCTCTGACCGATGAGGTCCCATGCTTCACTGAGCTCCTCATCCTCAGCCCCCAAATCATTAATGACTTGTATGATTACGGGTTTTCGTGCCAAACCCTTTGTATTGATCCCCAATTCCTCACACAACAGCAACAAGTCCGGCTTATGCAGCTCCCGTAAGTTCATGATCGTACTGAGTGCTCGCTACTTCCAAAATAACTTTCCGAAACGGCGAAACTGAGTCTTTCGGCAAAGTTAACTACCAGTTCTAAAATTTAATCCTCTTTTAGAACCTGGTTCACTCAAAGGAAAAGCCAAGCACTCACCCATACGTGATCCATGTCTCGAGCCAACTGCTTCTCTTGGGCCGACTGTTGTTGTCACTTGTAGCTTCGAATCCCTCCGCTGCCAACCAGTTGTTGCGATCCCACCGCTGATCACCAGTTGTTGTGATCCCGGGATGCTGTGGTAGCGTGGTGTAGCTTCGGGTTGAGGAAACGAGCGCTTACAAGTTGGGGATACGAAAAGCAAACAGGTTTATGGCACTATTTACAAATATTTACAGCATGAGGTTAAGAGTTCACAAACCACGAGCGTGGTGGTTAAACCGTTACTTGGTTCAGAGTGACGTCCTGCACTCTGCGGCGCCGTTATAAGCCCTCTCGGGCTCCTCCTTCTTCAGTGGAACACCAATCACACACACACACAACAGGTGAGGGGTACGAGCATGCACGGCGCACGTGAACAGCCAATTTTGAGTCAAGATCACTGCACTTAAAGGTGGCGCCAGAGAGGCTCTTGCTCGTCGTGTATGTCGCTGGTCGAGGGGTCCCAAGCTTCGGACAGCAGACATCAAACGGTCCGCCAATCTGTCTGCTCAATTAGCAGGGCACTTTGTGGCGGCGGTCGCCGTTTCTTCAAAGGAATACGCTGTCTTTGTTGTCCCCTCTGGCACGGCTTACAGCTTCGTGGCGACACCACGTCTCATCCGCCGGCCAGCCGGGACAATACCTGGCGGGCATAAGCATTCGGCGAGTCGGCTACTTGTTTGAGGGTTAAAAGAGCGCCGCTCCTCCGTCAGCTCTCGACGTTGGTTCCAAGAAAACCTGGGTTCCAGGCGTGGGAACGCGGCCCGGCTACGCTTCTCAGCGACAGCATGGCGCCTACCGATGGCGGTCGTAACAACGGTAAGTCTCATTTACAGACGTTGAAGTAATTTAATACACTTGAATTCCCACTAACTGCTATCAACATCGCGTGCCTGGTGCAATATCAATTTGGCCAAATACCAACTCCCTAGGCTTGGAAATTCAGTACACCTGCCGTACTACAAAGCACTACACGTTTCGTCGCAAGACTCAAATATTCGGCTTTAACGCCATTCTACTTTAGTCTCAAGGTGATCGAGTCCGAACGCAGAATAGACCAACTTGGGGTATGTCCGCGGGCGAGAGTGATCACCCCTCTCCCTATCATGTATGCATTGTAATTGCATTGGCGCGTTCGCAAGTAGAACACCAAAATACGACTCATTTTTAGTGCCAGCACAGCCGATTACACGCAGAGTTTGCTCGTTTTGTTGGAGCTATAGGTTTAATTCTGACAAAGGCACTGCTGCCTTCACGGTGCGGCTTCAGACAGAACTATCGCTTACTGTTTAGCCGATAGCTCACTAGAGGGCGAACAAATACCACAAAAGTGGGTCGTTCCTGTACAGGTTGAAATTGCGCGCATATTTCGGATCTCAACAATGAGTGCCAGGAAAAACCATACGCGAAATGTTTGTGCAGCTAACCCGCATACGCAGCGACGAAACGTTAAATTAAAAGCCGTTTAAGTACGGAAGTGTGGATGGGTGATCTCGTAGAAGCCTGCATAATTTGGTACATCCATGCCAAAGTTGTCATTGCAGGAGGTTTCTGTATGATAGGCATAACATACAAATAACGACGTGAGTACCCTGGCACGCTTGCAGAGTACGTGAATAAGCCTTTTCTCAGATTGATGTGAGACGCGTACGGTGAACCGCACGTCACGGGCCATGGTGTCACAATATGTGCCGCCGCTGATTCGCAGCCTATAATAATACCTTCCTCATAGGAATTGCATTTTTTTACACATCAGTCAGAGGTAAGACAATGGTTTTACCAGCACTTTATTGTGAGTTTTTTTTGAACACGAAAGTGCTTTAATGCGGGCTCTCCAAGACTAGTTGACATAACTGACATAACTCTTCATGCAAATCACCAAAAAAGCAAATTATGAGGAGGCAAAAAGAATAGTTCTGGTAAGCTGAGTGAAACCCACCATCTCTAACTCTGTGACAAGAGAAAGCAGGCATGCTATTCACAGCTGTACCTCTTTACACCTTCTCTGAAGAATTTAAAAATATCTTTTAGCGCAATACCCTTAAATTGGTTGTTTCGCGAAAACTACAAAGTCAGCGCTGCTATAGGTGTCAGAGTCTTTGGCTGTGAGTGAGGAATCGCGTTTTCTGCAACCAAAAAGTGGACAAAGACAGAAATAATAAAATAATTATAAAAAGCTTCTTGGCTCTAATGAGGATTGAACACAGGCCCTTTTCGTCGAAAGCAGGTGCTTACCGTACAGCCATGTGGCTACTTGGAATATGAGTGAAAATAGCTTTCTTGCTTTACAAACACGCGTGTTCTGTAATAGAGCGTGGGATTGGGCTTGTTGGAAATCTATTAATAAATTTCTCAGCACAAAAATTTGAGACAACAATCGCAAGAGACGAGGACGAGCACAGATTTTCAACTGATTTATTACCTCTGAGACGCACATATATATGTAACGAAAAAGAAGATAAAATCACTTGCTTAAAAAAACAAAAAAAAACAGTACATAAAACCTCGTCCTCGGCTCTTGTGTTCGTGGTCTGAAATTTCCGCTGAGAAGTTTAGTAAAGCATTGAGTATACAGGTTTCACAATGCATCATGTAAAACCACAGTAATATTTCTTGAAACAAGCATACATTGGCGTCAGGCGTTAGAACATATGATTATTATAACAACTTCGTGATTTAAATCCGACCACCCATTACAAATGCATACGCGTTACGGCATGTTTTCCCTTAAGAACGCGTTGTTGCTGCATAGCAAGTTCCAAAACATTTTCCAGCGAATATTTTCGATGATTTAAATTATGTCACCATTTCATAACAAAAAAGGCAGCCATACATGAAATGCTTACGGAAACAAGCCACTTTCCGATTTGTTCATCACAATGTAGTAATCCACTGGTTCCTTTTTTTAGTAACATCTTACAATACATCGTACGTAGTAAGAACGCACTTGGGACACAATATTCCTAGTCCGTCGAACTTTTAAAGGCGAAGTTTTTAAATTGGGGGGCTGTAAAAACTGCGGTGGTCGAGTTCCTGGCAGCACGGTGAAAACTCAGCGAAGCGGGCAAGCTGCTGAGGCAAGCACACATAAGGTAACGAGAGAGGTCAGGCGAAGTCCAGCTCACGAATTCGCAATAATGCAGACAGGCCTAGATGCTGCGAGATTACAAAATAATTACGTGGTCTGAAGTGAATTATGCAGACATGAACCACAGCAGATGCGACTATTCTACAAGGCGACCATCTTGTGCTACGTGCATCACCGTCTTCTTTTCTTGGGTCGGACTCTTCTGGTCCGCACTAGCACACCGCAACCTCACGTAATGTATCCGGGATGCCACACAGAATAAATAAAGTCACAGCATGTCCAAGAAGTCGATGATGTCGAGCGGGCAAAGTTCAAGGGGTTCATTTGGGTAAGTATTAATTCCCCGTACATTGCCCACTCGATCACGTATACGAGTGAGTGAAACACGTCTATGGAGTGTATACAATGTTATGTTATTAACGCTACAGCTTTGAAAGAGCTTCTTCCGCAGAAATTCTGGTCTGGGTGTCAGTGTCGGTGTCGGCGTCGTTGGTAGTGAGCGAAAAATCAGCATAATATGCGTGACTGAAAAATCTAGAATTAAAATAGATAAATGATAAAGAATTTGCAGCAGAGTGGGGACCGAACCAGGGTTGATAGGGTCCGAGTGTGGATCAAACCTGAGTCGTTTGCGGCGCAAGCGCATGTTCTACCACTCTGCCACGCCTCTGCTTGTGAAAACAGTGAAAAGAACTTCCTCTTCTTGGAAATGCAGTGAAAGTAGCTTTCGTGCTTCAAGAACACTCGCGTCCTGTATACATGCTTCACAATGCATCATGAAATATTGCAGTAATAACGCATGGTCAAGTGTCCATTGCCAACAGAAGTCAGGAAGGAAGGAAAATAGGAGGAAAAGAACGGCAGGAAGGTTAACCAGCCTATAGACCGCCGGCTCGCTACCCTGCGCATGGGAGGGGAATGGGAGAGACGTTAGATAGAGAGGAGAGAGAGAAGAGAGATAAACAGCGCACATTCAGCAGCACACGTGCGCATGGACGTCAGAATATGTGATTATAACAATGACTTCGTAGTTGAAAGCCGGTACCCCGCTACAAAATGCACAAACTATACTGCGCCGACTGCTTTAAGGCCATGTAGTGGGTTCATAGCACATTCGAAAACGCTTCATGCACCAAGTGTTTGAAGTAGGCACTACGAACAGGAAGTCACTATTGCGTTCAACTCCTAAAGGCGAAGCTAAATCAGCTAAAATCACATCAAATATAAAATTCATTACCACAAAAAATTTATGCAAGACATAACAAAAGGCTATATGGTTCTCCTTACGGTTTTGTATTTTGTCGAAATAGTTGTCTCGGTTGTACTGAACACTAATATTCTATAAAATTTGTGCGATCAATGTTAAACAATGAAGTACTTTCAGGAAACACGTATTTCCAGTTCTATAAATATTTGGACGTATTGAGGGGTTTTTCAACTATTCTGCTTTAGTTACACTTAGGAAAGCTGCATCTCGGCATTTTCTAGATGAACGCGATGGGGCTTGGGATCACATTCGCGTCGCCCTCTGCTTCGGTTGCAACACTTGGCCTCTTCAGTGGCGCCGAGTGGAAGGGGGAGGGGGAGGCAAGGACCATCTGTAGGCCTGACAACTTCTCTTGTAATCATTCCTGGGAAGCCTACTGCCCGCGTGGTAGCGTAACTCTCTTGTTGTCACAGTAGAACATTTCGTGATGTAGTGCAATACCAACTGCACGTATGCAAGACAATTAGCGCACATCTTATCGAAATACACTTTCTCCCTGCCTGTTGTCCTGAAAGCTCCACACCTATTGATGTTGTGACTGATGGCGGCAATATTATATTAAGGATGAGCTCTCCGTAATAAACGGGCATTATTAAACGACTTCTACTTATGGTGCTCACACAACTGTAACGTTACGTGTTGTACTGTACATCTACACTCTATGTAACGTATGTTAACACTGAAAGAGCACAGTCGACACAGCGCACTGAAGTATAAATAAGTACGCCAGCACCTTCAAGTAATTCCTGCACAAAAGTGCAGTAATGATAATCGTTTGCAGGCTATTGGACGTCAGAAGACATCAAACGTTTTCTGTAAGTGCATGCTTGAACACGATGGTAATGTGGAACATGAACTACACACTAAAGACACAAAATACTTTTCAAATCTTTAGCGAATCATGATCAGAATCTTCCGTATACAGCTGCAACGTTTGCATTCAGAAAAGGGTGCCTCACAAAGCCAATCACATGGAGTTCTAACAAAGATGACAAACTTCCCCTCTACTTCTCGCTCACATTTTACTCAGCAATGAACGTGAACCCTTAGCTCACACCCTGTTGTGCCCTAAGGATGTGTATTTCAACATCGAAAATTTGGAAACAATGTCGGTACTACCCGTGTTTTCGGTTTGCAAACGCAGTGATTCTGGATATGTGGGCTGACATGCCAAATGTGAAGATGTCAACATACGATAAGACCTCCAGGAAAGATTAAGGCCTTAAATATTTTTGCGGCGCTTGAAATTCAGTTGTGCATTGCTCCTCAATAAATGCATCAGGTTTTTGAAAGCTCAAATTTTATATTGCTTGATTTCTTAGTAGTGATTTACTGTAGCGTAATGACATATCACGAAGAATGGGAGAAAAAAAGCGATGCCGTGTTACCGAAGGTGCGTTTCGTGTTAATGGGCTGTTGGGTGCTATGTTACCCGTGGTGAATGTATATCTATCAGTTGCCAGTGTTTCATTCGAGCGCAGTAATATTTGCATTGCTAATCGACATCTATAGGTTGGTTGGCGACATTCGCACTGTAGAATGGTTGTGTGTTGTGTGTCACTTTTCTGTGCAAAAGCTCACCGCAATCTAGCTATTGGTATCTACAAAGCTAAGTGAAGCTCACAGGGAAGACTCACAAATCATCACTGGCACCGTGCACATGAGAAGGCATTCGAAGATACACGTGGAAGACGTGCAGGTGTACTATTCATTCTAATCCCTTGTCTCACGTACGTCTTAAAACGTAAGGGTGAAATACTGAAATAATTACGAGAGTTCTTTATAGCAGCTTTCAAGAGTGACTCCCGTCCTGTGTTTTTAAAACTATTTTGCGCAGCAGACAAGTAGTGTTCATACCTTTTCACTGAAACCTAGATTGAAAAAAAAAATAGCCGATGACCTCGGCAACACAAGTATAATTGAGATCACATAAAAAACACATTTGTTTCAAACATACAACTTTTTTGCTGTTAAATTACAATGAAAGTGTACGACTTATTTTGTAAGCCTGCATACACGTATATGCTATTCGTAATGAAGGGTTAGGGAAGCATGAATTGACACCTTAAGGCAGTTTTTCAAGTTACTTTTTATGACAGTTTTCGTCGATTATCTCACAATCATCATAGTAGTGCTTCATATCTTCATGCCCGGCATACTTGATATATTTATCCCTGCATGCTTTTTCTGCACTGTTAGGATCTGTTGTACTAGTATAAAGATAGTACTTATTTTCTGAAAGAAATATAAATAGTTTTGCTGAAAAAAAACATGCCCGCACAAAACGATTGACAATAAACAATAAATTCATACTTTCGCTGTACGCATATTCACAATGTATTTTTGATCTACAAGTTTCATTTCCTATCATGTCATCAGCATAAATATCTTGATCTGTCTGTATAAATTTTTTGCAGGGTTTCTATAAAACCAGTTGGCATTAAAAGGCTTTGCACGAATTCATTACCGTGCTGATTTTAGTAGTCGAGCCTTCTAAAAACATGTGAGCTAGACATTATGGCGCCACACGTGGTCAGAAATTCGGAGTAAAATTCAGCGAGAAATCATTCATAGTTGCTGCAAATATGCCCCCATAATTCGAAATGACTGCGTCATAAACACAAAGTACACAGCTATTAGCTGATTTGGGCATGTGAGCTTCAAACCGGATGGGGCCACCACCAGATAGCGCGACCCACCCACGCTAAAGTCGTTTGTCTTAGAAATACGTGCTGCATGAAGTAACACTAGCACGTTTACCGAAGTGGATTGCCGCATTCCTCCTAATTCGACCTCAGTCAGAGCCTTTTGTCGCGTTGGCCTGATATCTAAAGTACTCGGTCACTGACCCGCAGGTCGCGCGATCAAACGCCGGCTGCGGCTGCTGCATTTTTGATGGAGGCGCAAATACTGTATGACCATGTGCTCATATTTGAGCACACGTTGAGGAACCCCAAATTATCGAAATTTCTGGGGCCCTCCACTATGACATCTCTCATAACTATATGGTGATTGTGTGTCACAGGGCTAAAATTGCCACATTGTGCCACAGGGCTAAGACACTGCCGCACTCCTGCTGCAACTTGAAAGATCACTTGTCGTACAGAATCCTCTAAAACGGCTATTTAGGTGGTGTATCACGTGGTGAGACGTAATTTCGCCGAAACAAAGCGTAAAAGATGAATCTTTTTGGGTACACAAGAACAGTAGTGTTACCATGTCTATAACGGTTGCAGTTCAAGACTACGCAGGGCTTGCTTAAAATACATATTAAATCCGCGAATTTGTTCAGCTAGGCTGTTCGTACTGACTTCATTCTTCTATTTTTCTAGTGATTACATACAACTAAAGACTACATTAAACATAACAGGGCAGCCAGTACAATTCAAATGAGATTTGAACAACATTACAATGCACGTATGTGCATTTTAGAGAGGACATGCGGTTACTAGGTGACTGAAAAATAACCTGGAAATTTACCACCGCCAATCATTGCATGCTCTGGGATGTTTTCCCTCTCGGAGAGAACGTTATTTTCTTTTTTTTTTGTCAACGCATTGAAAGCGGGGGTAACTCAAGTGTGAACCATCTTGACAATCTGAACCGCTTCAACTATTTCCCCAACTGGATAATTCATCCCATGGGAGAAAACCGTGACACAGCCTTCACACGTTTCACAGTGCATTGGCCATGAGCAGTCTTCTACCAGCGACAAAACACCTGTGCGGGGCTTCGTGAGCGTTTACTTATTGCATCTGCCCATCTGGTTAATTTATAACTTTCCGCACGCAAGTACAATGATATATGCACGTGTATATTATAATTGTCCAAGCCAGCGGTCATTTTTTGCGCCTTTCCTTCAATGACGGGATACCTTCACGGCACAATCGAATGTATATATCTGTCCTATGTAACCCATTAAACCTGAAATGAGTTCTCGTACCTCACCTGTGAGGTACGGTGTAGCTTGCCGTCGTGCCTGTGGATGAATGCATTTTGCACGCTAGGGGAACTTCGCCGCTGCGAAACTACAATTACTGGAGTTCATTTTCCGTTTCTTCGCGCATTCTTAGGCACAGAAGTAAAAGTAGCATAAAACATATATTGAACAAACAGCTTTTTTGTAATGTGACTAGGAATTCTGTATTTATCGGTGTAAAACAATTTACAGAACTACAATAGTGTGCGAGATGCATCTTAATGTCTAGTTTACGGCTACTTAGGATTCATTCAAAAACGATGCCCAAACATGGTACGCAACATATAGAAAAGTACACAAAACAAACATTTAAAAAAATGTAAATTATTAAACAAGCGTTGCGGAAACTTTGTGCAAGCCTTAAATCGTTTTGAATTCTAATTAATATTTTATGGGAAAGAACTGTATTATGTTTATTGGTATAAACATGTTTCTCCCCCAGCTTATGGGTGCCGTGCAGCTTCATTTATTTTGGTAGAGACAAACACACTTATTCCTTTTTTGTACAATGAAATTCGGGAAGAATTTATCTACAAACGAAACGCCATATAACGGCTAAAATAAATTCCGGATAATAGTTGAGACGCAACGTACAGAAAAACTGACTTCCAAAAACATGTTCACCATCTGTAATCCTCAAAGATGTGCTCATACTTTACGTGCACAATAAAAAACAACACTGACATCAATTGAGTGTGAATAAGTAGTCAGCTTTCGAAGTGTTTACTACAATCAAGGCGAACCCCGTTAGATAGCTTAGAGCCGAGCTAGCAGAACAAGCTAACTTGGAGCCAAGCTAGCTTGTTCTGTCGATAGTCAATGGGGTTGAAAGTTATGCGCACCAATGTGCATCCCTAAGGGTGTATTTTATGTACTGACAGATCAAAAATATTTTTACCAAGACATAATTGGAGTAGACAGCCTTTTACGGCTGTCCAATGGTTTTGGTAGAGATAATTTACTTACTTTACTTAAACAGGTAACTTAGCAGCTAATATAATTCCAGGTGTTGAACATAAGTCGAATATTGCTCTCACCCACTGGTCACACCTCACACTTACATGTTAAACTTGGCAGGAAAAAAACAACAGATTATAGCTGAATTTCCCTATTAACCCAGAAAGAATATCCCTGAGTACATCACGTAAAATTTTGTGTAAACTAATAATAACAGACACAATACCGGATGGATGTGAAGACAAAATACCCCTAAGGGTCTCTGAGGTGTACTTCTTTAGATCGATGTATTGGAGATTAATTTTTGAAGCCAATGACTCTAGGAGATATATCCCGAGGCGTACGCTAATGTGTGCCCCAGACATTGTCACAGCATAGCATGCACTTCGTCTTGAAAAAACTTTCGTCAGTGCTCCAACGTGATTATTGACGATATGTCGGACCACATGCTTCTTTTCCAACCTAATTTTTGCAGCGATAAAACGATAAGAACACTACTGTATTGACAAAACAAGTCAAGCTTCCTCGTTACACTTGACTTATCACCTCAGAAGCAGCAAAACATCGCTGACTGTTTTTCTCGAAAGATATTCTCAAACTGACTTGACCTGAGAAATGTTTTCCGTTTCGGAATAATGTTCTAAGCACGTTGAAAATGCTGTTGTAACTATAGATAAAGTTGCTCTGAACGCAAAAAAATATCTGCAAGAACGACAAAAATACATGGCTGATCTTATCTAAGGCTTTGCATTAAGTTTTAATACACCGAGACATAGAAGACCTCGTTGTCATAAATAAATGCACACTAATACAGCAGCCCTTTGATGTCATTCAGCACACACTACTGAGTATTCTGAATTGCGTGGGTGCTATTTATCGCAGCATGAAATAGTTCCAAAACTTCAATGCATTTTGGAAGAAATATCCACTTACCCGAGAAGGGTCGTCGTTGGTGCCCTAAAGAAAAGAAAGAATATTACTGATCTGTAATAGGCTCGCATGAAACCTCACAAAAAGGAGGGCATTGATCGCAGCTTCAGGAACACTTTTTCAAAGTAATGTTTTATGCCGGGGTCAGCAAGACTTCAGTGACGTATTTCTGTCACGGAAATGACGCCCAACAAATACGTATGATTGGAAAGCAAAGGAACAATTGCGTCGACGGGAGTACAACTCCTTACATTTTGGTCCACGACAACATACGCTGGGCACGCTACCCACTGCTTCATGGCCACATTCTCCTAGAACTTTAAGAACGCGTCTTACATGATGCCACGGCTCCGCCGCGGTGGTTTAGTGGCTAATGCACTCGGCTGATGACCTGCAGGTGGCGGGATTGAATTCTGGTTGTGGCTGCTGCATGTTCGATGGAGGCGAAAATGCTGTAGGCCTGTGTGCTCAGATTTAAGCGCACGTTAAAGAACTCCACGTGGTCGAAATTGCTAAAGCCCTCCGCTACGGCACCTCTAATACTTTTGGTGCTTTTGGGATGTTAATCCTCACACTTCATGATCATATTGCCTCGAGTTTTGTTTTGATGTGCTTGGTTTGAACCCAGAAAGACTGTGATCAATGCTCGGCACAGATCACGCCTCGGTGTTCGAGAATCTTCACGTTTCTTGTCAATTATTTTGTTAAAGTTGTGCTCGGGACACGAACACTCAAGAATATTTCAGCGATTGCGTAGCCGCTAGTGATAAAAGCTGGCAAGTTTGATTCGGGAGGTATAAAAACGGAGCATCGCAACTATGATCGGTTGATCGCCAGCCGATGCTTTGTACACCGCTTTCATAGCCAGTGGGCGTCAATGAAATCCGACCATACGTTTACCGGCCGCAGCTTCAGCCAAATAAAGTATTGGGCTAGCCACCTCTTCCTTTGTCAGTGTCGTGGCCTCTTGAGAAAGAACTGTGGTTTCATAGTGTTCTTTGTAAAACTATGAATTGCATGGGGTGGCATTGATGATTATTTCTTCAACGTTTCAATTCCACGCCTTCGTTTCATTCGGGGCCTTTCCCATTGAAAAATGCAATTTGTCGGTGCTCTTAGACTACGCGAGGTGGCGATATTACTCCTAGCGTCGGCCGCACTCATAGAATTCATTCCAAATAAAAGTATATCTGCGTATCCTCGCAGGTGCATCCGCGTGATGATAAGCGCGTGATGACAGTCATGGTGCATGACAACACCAATGTGTACGAATACTCGGAATTCGGTACTTTACGAAGCGACGAACGCCAAGTGTTCTCTATAAGTACGACTACATGCATGTGCTCAAGCAATATCAAATGCAGAGAACGAAAATATGTGAGATATTGATGATAGTGATGGCGTTTGTTTTGTAGGTTGCCGGTGGCCTCTCCAGCCTTGCGGTGTTTGCAGCGGTTGTCCCATTTTATTTGTTGCTTTCACATTACTCTGAAATAATGTCATTTTCAAAGGAAAGTGTGAATATGCTACTTAAAGGTGGCGTGCCGCTCATCACAGTATTGCACACGCTGGTGACATATAGTTTTTCCCACACACAGTGTTTTACCTGACCTCCATATTACCACATAAGACCTCTACATAGGTTTCACGCATCGACAGTTAGATGTGAGATCTCTATCACTTAAACACGTCAAAAGTAGTCCCGACACCTCCTTCTTGAATATCGAAATATTATATAGGAACACAATATAATTTGCAGTATTGTGGGGTGAGCCTGAACGTCGGAGTGGTTGAAAAAAACATTGACACAATGTAACCATTCAAGCATTATCTTGAACTTTACATACGGCCTAGCAAAAGCTTTTCAATTTACTTCTACGAACAATCAGCTCGTCAAACATACTCTTCAGCTGAACAGTGAAAACACTGTTTTAGAAAATTTTTGATATATGAAAATTAGGAGCCCTACTTTTAGCACAATTTAGGGTGGATATAGTTACCAATCAGTAATTCCAAAAGACACAGGTATGACAGATTGGCTCATAAGACAAACTAAGGTAGCAGATAACCTAATCAATACCAGAATAAAATTATAAACTTTAAAAAAACAAGTGATGTCACATGATACAGAGGAGAAAAGCAGCCAATGGCACTAACAAATTTAAGAAGTTTAGGGCCTCAAAATGTAATAGTTAGGCTAAGATTCTTACAAGAATATTTTTGTCTGCAGTGAACCTAGCGCAGGGTGATGATCAGAAAACTTTCGTAACTTTGTAGTCAAAGACAACCTGAAGTAGTTTTGTACCTTTCTGGTAGCGTTAATATTTTGAAGGTATAATTGGCCGCAGAAGGTTCTGTGCAAATTGTCAGTATTTCTGCTATAAGCAACAGTGGTATCATAGAATCGAGGCCCAACCACTCGGTGATTCCTTGCCTGCGACAACATACATTTCTTTGATATAAAGTTCTATTCTGATGCTGCGCATTAGCAATAGCAATCAGATGACGAAATAGAAAGGTCTCACCGATGAAAAATATTTTCGTGCGTTTGATGACAGCACAGGTCCAGTCTGAATTGTGAAAGAGTAGCTTCTCAACAACCGAATTTTTGCCTGCGTATAGGAAGAAATGGATGAGCAGAAATGCAATGTGCGCATTGTTAAATATTGAAAGCGATCGTAATACGAATTGACCCAGATTGTTCTACCACCATTTCCGATCATATGTAGCCCTTCGAAAATTACTACCTTGATCAGGTAGTACGCAAATTCACGCTATTTCGCGTGGTATGGTTTGACTAGCTGATACATTTAGGCAAATGAATTTAAGCTCACACAATACTGATCGGTGCGATGGAGGTGAGTGAATGGATCGATACTGATCAGTGAGATGGAGTTGCACAATGAACAGTGAAACTGAAATGCTGCGTCAAAGAAGCCTGTTCGTACGCGTGCACCCTGATGGACCAGTAACGCAGCGAGCTAGAAACAAGGAGTTTTTTTCTGTGAAACAGTGAAACTAATGAACTACTGCGTTTAGTTATCTGCCTTTAGTGAGGAAACAGAAAACTACGCCTGCCATTGTTACCACATTTTTTTTATCTGAAAGGCTTATAACTACAACCCGATTGTCTCTCGAGTAGCAGCAACCCTGAATCCAGCGACAGTAAAGATCGTTTTGGTCACTGCCATGAAGGTGTATACGTAGTAGCCGATTGACCTTGGCTGGCGCAGAAATCAATCAATCTCTGCATGTACAGCTTAGTTCGGTGCATGTTCTTCCGATGCTTCAGTTGCGCCGGGAACACTCGTTAGCGTGGAAGAGAAAAATAATAAAAATGAAAGAAAGACAGGGAGGTCCACAACGGCTGAGCCCGGTAAGCTACCATGCACTGGTAAACAAGGTAAGGGGAGTAAAAGTGTCAGAAAAAAAGAACAAACTTCCCGGCTGTCGTCAACGTAATGACAGTTCTGTCTTAATACTGAATACAGTGAGTCACATCCTTGTCTTAATCAAATCAGGGCATCCATTGCATTACGAAACATGTGTGTGAGGTACCATGCACCAATAAAATATATTGTTGATGTTGAAAGCGTGGTGGTGCGTCTTGCGCTCTGAAGCAGCAGACTTAGTTCTGAACCTCATTCATTAGCCAGAGTGACGCGAAGGATGCCCATGCCTTGACTGAGTCAGGGGATCAAATTGATTCGATCACTGTATAAATTCGTTCACTGCAAAATTCTAACAACTTGGTGCTCTCATGGCCGCCTTTGACAAGTAAACGGTGATTCGGGTTGTTTCAGAGGAGTGATGTGATTTGATTTCACGTTTGTTTGTAAAGCGAAGCTGTCTAAGCCAGCGGCAAAGACATTTACGCATACAAACATTTATGGGTGCGCCTCACGTTGTCTAGTAACCGGTACCGCCAACGCACTAATGCACCTGCTCCGCGATACCAGCTCTCGCTTTCTTCACCTTCATGTCATTGACCTCGTCCCCATGTTCTGCTTCGCTGTAATGCACGTGTGCCCATTGTTCCAGTCTGGAATGTAATAGTCGTAATGTGGGAGGAATATGCACTGACTGCGATAAACAAAGAGGCGAAGAGAAAGAGAGAGAAATAAAGATAGCAGAAGTGAGAAATTCTAAGGGAAGAAAACAATTATTCCTGAGGCGGCATTAGAACCTGTGTACCCACAAACGTAAGTCAAGCGTGCTAACCTCTCGGCTATACGGGCATGTTATCAGGGCATACCATTGCCTTCTATAGTATACAGCATAGCCAGGGACTAGGAAAGGGAAGAGGAGAGAAGTTGGACTGACGTGACGAGTACAGAGAGTAGTTTCTAGCATACAAAAGAAGAAAAATGGAAATAGGAAGAGCGAAAGAGAGAAAGAAAATATAATGGAAGATGAGTGATACGAAGCGGCTCAAATGAAATAGTGAGGTATAGAAAGAGAAGCTACAATACAGTGCAAATGAAGGAAACGGGAAAAACATAAAGAAAGATAGAAATACTGAAAAAAACGAACGCAATAGAGAGATCGAAAGATAGGTAGAAATATAAACAAGTAGAGACGAAAAAGGGCATACACACAACAGAAAGAGAAGAAAGGAAAACAACTAGAGGAACAAAGACACC
The DNA here is from genome assembly GCF_013339725.1 of Rhipicephalus microplus. Lineage (NCBI taxonomy): Eukaryota > Metazoa > Arthropoda > Arachnida > Ixodida > Ixodidae > Rhipicephalus > Rhipicephalus microplus. The sequence goes on from NW_023611359.1 coordinate 35,514, forward strand.
GAAAGTTTGCAAAACTGAGAAAAACAAAGACAGCCAGGACTACATATGTGCCCACCAGCACCGCTCTCTCTCTCGAGATTTGCCCCTTCAGTGAAACTTACGCTAGTCCTGATTTCATCGATAACGTTGCGAAAATAATTTTCATATACTCGATAGTAGCACACAAATGTTACTACTCGTTATTAAAATACCCTGTGTATCAAAACCTCCTACTGGATCGAATATGCTTTCGGCCGCGGTGTCTGTCTAGGAAGGTCTACCATGTCATCCACCCAAACTGACAGAGACGGCAACCTGTGACAGCTTGCGTGTCGATAACGAAGGTGTCCTTTTCATTACTACATTAATAAATAATGATGCAATGGTGCACAGTAGCTTTATTGGTGCTAATCACAAGCGTAGCTTCCGAGCGTACGTAGGGAGGAAGGCAATTAGTGTGGCTGTGATAAGAAACCGAATACGCACGTGTGCTATCACCATGGCAGTAACTCGACGCATTCGCTATCTGAAGCTAGAATATCTCGCAGCAGGAATCCAGAGTGTCGTGAAGCGTAAACTCAATCATGGTTGTGTTAGATTCCAAATAGCGAAGTTCCTCTAATTATTCTTTGGCATCAGTCATTTATTTATTTAGAAGTTTGTTTTGAAATTGGTGAACGTTCTCACTACTCTTTACGCTCTTTTAAAGGAAGACTCGCGTTGTCACTGGCCCACAGAATGCGGCTCTGGTTTGAGAAAACAACCCACCAGTGTTGTTGGGTGCAGTCTTTTTTCGCTGCCACTCAAAATGGCCCAAGTTCTGGCCACTCCTCGGTCTTTCTTGCGAAATACATGTTGAGAACACATGACTTTGTGTGATAACAACATTGGCGTTGTACAGCAACAATCAAAACCTTGCACATGTGGCTTCGGTGGTACAGAGATACAAGTACACTCGATCGTAAGCGCCCACTTAGCCAGCTGCTCATAGGTGCGTGGCTCGCAGAAAGTGATCCTGTGTGACTCCTCGTTTCATCGCTTACAAAATGCCGTGGCCTCCACATGCATTTCAGTCGTGGAATCACTTCAGCAGCTTCTGGGACAGACGCGTAAAGTTGGGAGCACTAAGTCTACTCTTGAACACGTTTCCAAGACATGATGCGGCCTTATCCAAGGAAGCAGGCAGGCAGCAGCGTGAGCTGGCGTCATCTGGTACGGACGTGTGGCCACTGCTTTCATCCTCAGCTACTCTGCACTTACTCGATCGCTGCTGCGCACTTTAGGCTTCTGCTGTGCATTGGTTTCTTTCGTGCTTTCGCTTTAGCTTTCTTTGCTAGTACTGTAATTCAACTTCCAATGGCATCTACGCTTCGTTTATCTGGTTATTTTTCATTTGTGACATTCACTTGCACTTGAGGCATATTATATTGCTGTGCAATTTATTCGCTTGGATACAAGGGTCAATAATAATCCACCAACCAGCTTGCCGATCAAGTTTACTCCGACTGAATTTTCTTCGAATGGTGTAAACAAGCTTAAAAATTAAAGAGTGCAGCTTCCTTGGAACGTCCTATTATTAGACATTTTTCAACATTACTTCGGAATTACTCTTGAAACTGAGGAAGTTTTTGTGTTATTTGACAGGGTCTTAACTTTCTTCTGTAAAACTGTTGTTAGTAACACAAAGAAATTAATACTCACTGCCTTCTTGCAGGACCATTGCCTTTTGTGTGCCGTTGCCGGTAGAAAACTTCCATGTTCCTGGTGGAAAATGCACTCTGGAATGGAAACGAGCAAAGTTAATATTTTAATCAACGAAGTACTACTTCTACCACCTTACGCTCTTCCACCTGATTCATAATTCTCCTGCAGTATGACATGTGTGACGTTAACGTATAGGCGATGTCGCCAAGTGCATCTGCTGGAAGCGTCGGTGGATCTGTAGTCCCACATATCGGTGTTCATAATGAACAGCTGAAAATTAAAACGTAACAATGAAAACCCTATAAAATACTTAAGCTATATTGCTTTCCGGAAAAAATATAAAGAACTCGTGTTATTTTTTGTACACCTACAATGCCAACTCTGAAGTGCCGCTAAATACTTACGAGCATCTGCTATATTTCTACTATACTACTCACTAATCTTCCGCAAACTGAACTTTTGGAGTAACCTCTGTCAGTCTAGATCCTTTTATTTTCATGAATAATGCAACAGAACTTCCCCACTTTAACGTATTTCATCATAAACTGTTCACGTAGGCGTTTTAAACACTGTTAATATGCATAGTACAATAATTAGCATAACATTAGTCCTCATCGACGTATTCGAGGAAAGTTTTTTTACACAATCCGATGTCATGGACGTTTTTATGCAATGTTTTCATACTTGTGATGTGGTACAGGGTAAGCGAGAAACCAGAGCTGACACAGAGTGACACAATAAAGGCTTGGTGCGACAAGACATGCTAACTAGAGCCCCCGGTGCCGCCTTTTTAGCATTCATTGTTAATTATACTCATATGAAAGGAGGTAGCGCACGCCAGAACCGAAAATTGCGTCACTCTAACATTAAGCCCGTGTGTAATTTTTGTGCTGCCGTTTTTATTTTAAAGCAGTTATGGCCGTTTAGAGCAGTTTAGAACAGTTATGATCAGGTTCCCCGTCTATTGAAAGCAATAAGTGACAATGCTCATACACAGATGCGTCCTCAGTGACAGCCCAAACAGTCGGCAAAGACGATCAGCAAATGAGGTTGAAACATTTCACCCAACCATAGCCTCCCGTGTGCTCCCTTAATTTCAAGTTGGTCAATAAGATAACTAGTGTTATTTCTGAGGCACATAAGCACTATACCCGTTTTTTCCTACAGAGCTAATCAAGTACAGATTCCCCATGTGTCATTGTTAGAAAGTTGTTATTTTAAAGAACCGCACCCAAATATTCACGGCCAAAACACTCGGTCCTCGACAGAGAAGCGAACACCAGGTATATAAACTGGTCAAACCGGGAGCACCTAAGTCCCCAGCAGCTCTACTATGGCCCAACCGTGTATGACTTAGTCGAGGCTGCGCTAAATTTTAAGGATAAATAACCATAGCGTCTACGCTTGCCTGTTGTGCGTTGTCCGTTGAACCTTGCATATGCGATGACGATGACCACAACGCTGATGACGATCAAGATTAAGCGCGAGAGCACATGTACAGTACATCCAAGGTACCCACTGTGCTCCATCACGATTGCGATGATGGTGATGACGAGGAAAAAATGTTTTATCAGATGCAAAATGTCCAATGACGATGACAACCATAGAACATTCATTCTCTTTCTGACGTGGATGAAGACAACCTTAAGGGGTGGGAAGCGACGGCTCAAAAGCAACTCTAAGAGCAAGCTGACAACCAGCAGGCAAGTGCTCGGCAAGCGAGGGCAAGATGGCAAAAATGACAAGCGGGATCGAAGTTGAAGATGCAGGAGGCGGTGGCTGCACGAAAACACCCGTTGTCTTGTGGAGTATATCACCCGTTGTTTGGCCCTACTAAGTATTTAGTAGAACTGGAAACAAGAAACACCACCCAGGGGAACGCACGTACACCTTATTTTTGCCAACTTCAGGCTAGATCCGGCAGAAAAAACCATCGGCTCTACGTTTCATGGACGAAACTCAGAAATCATCATGGGGCCCCACTCGCAGTCACTCTAGCGTTTCCACCAGCCTGCCCCAAAAATTTTATATAACTAAACACCACTTTGTCACTCTTTAACATGCGCGAGTGGATAATGTCATGAGTGCTTTACAGGAAAAAAGAACGACCGCACTGCTTCACCCACACATCATTATTCACTTAGTGGAGATGCAGCGATTTTTTTTTTGTTTTAACCGAAAATGATTCTGTGGTAGAATTTGGAATTGCATGCAGAATGTCATGGATCTATTGTACCTGAATCTACAGTATCAGGGACGAATCAACTCAAGGTTACGACTGGTCAGCCTGTCATGTCGTCCTGCTTGGGGTCTCCGATTGTCCGCGTGTTTGTTTCTCTTAAATGCGGAGCATTTCTCAGTGGAATTCGGTGAACTTGAAAGCTATCTATCTATCTATCTATCTATCTATCTATCTATCTATCTATCTATCTATCTATCTATCTATCTATCTATCTATCTATCTATCTATCTATATGTCTATCTATCTATCTATCTATCTATCTATCTATCTATCTATCTATCTATCTATCTATCTATCTATCTATCTATCTATCTATCTATCTATCTATCTATCTATCTATCTATCTATCTATCTATCTATCTATATGTCTATCTATCTATCTATCTATCTATCTATCTATCTATCTATCTATCTATCTATCTATCTATCTATCTATCTGTCTGTCTGTCTGTCTGTCTGTCTGTCTGTCTGTCTGTCTGTCTGTCTGTCTGTCTGTCTGTCTGTCTGTCTGTCAGCCTACGACTTTTAGTTCTTCTGGCCGTTTCAATAATAGTATTGATACCAATCTTGGTATGGCATAACATGACTGTATGAAGAACACATTTGACCTGTCATAACCACGACAACGTGATATGTATGCCATGAATGTCAAGATTTAGATTTCATGGTCTTGCAGCTCTTGCGGTGGTTTCTTTCACATGGCATCTTGCAAAACTGGTATGGGATAGCATGACTGCATGGCGAACACAAGCGACAGACCCTAACATGAAAATCATGACATGAGTGTCATGTAACAACATGACTACACGACACACTCATGATCTGCTCGCGCCGTTTTGCTAGCGTGCCATATACCAAATTTGGTATTACAGTGCGTGAATGGATGACAAAGGTATATGACCGGTGCAACTAGATAATCCTGAGATGCGTGTCAAGTAAACACATGACACGCATCAAGAAATAATGACACGTATGTCATGATTTACAATTCATGGTCTTTCTGCTCTTGTGGTGGTTTCGTTCACATGCATATTGCAAAACTACTATGCTGTGACCTCAGTGAATTGCGAACATAAGTTACGAACCCTTACGTGGAAATCATGACGCGCTGGTCATAGAAGTCATGACTACACGCCACGTTTATGGTGCGCTCACTGTCGTTTCAAAAGCTTCACATATACCAAATTTGGTATTGCAGGTGTATGACAAAGGATGAGGCGGGTGTATGACGAATGAATGACAAAGGTGTATGACTGGTGCAAACATGGTAACGTCCAAAAACTATCATAATATTATGAGAGATGCCTTAGTGGAAAGCTCCGGAAATTTCGGTCACCTGGGGTTCTTTAACGTGCACCCAAACCTCAGCGCACGGGCCTACAACATTTCCGCCTCCATCGGAAATGCAGCCGCCGCAGCCGGGATTCCATCCCGTGACCTGCATGTCAGCAGCCGAGTACCTTAGCCACTAGACCACCACAGCGGGGCAAACATAATAATCATGAGATGCGTGTGATGAGAAACGTGACAACATGCTTTGCTCACAGCGCACTCGCAGCCGTTTTCCTAGCTCCAAATACACCCTATTTTGTGTTACGTGACGTCAATGAATGACGAAGCTATATGACTGGTGCAAACACAATAATCATGACATTGCATGTCATGTCAAACATGACTGCATGCTACACTCGTCGTTCGCTCGCTGTCATCTTCCTAGCTTCACACATACCAAATTTCGTGTCACGCCACGTAAATGAATGACCAAAGTATGTGATTGGTGCAAAAATGATAATCATCTAATGCGCGACATGTAAGTACATGACAAGATATAACACTCACGATACGCTCGCGTCCATTTTGCAAGCATCTCATATGCCAAATTTGGTATTACGTGACGTCAATAGACGACGAAGGTAAATGACAAGGCCAAACATAATAATCATGACACGCATGTCTTGTAAATCATGACTACATAATAGGCTCATCGCGTGCTCATGGCAGTTTCACTACCTCCACATATACCAAATTTGGTATCGCATAACGTGAATAGACGATGAAGATAAATAACATGCCCAAACATGATAATCATGACATAGAAGTTATTGTGCTTATTTTAAAGAGACATATCTGCTTTCCTCGGTCATAATTCGCATATCATCGAATCTCACTGTACCTGGGATTTGCCAATTTTGTTTTAGTCTTTGCTTCCATTCGTATTCTTCAACCATCGAGAATGTCGTATATAGGAATCCGTTTTTTTTTGTGACCAGGGCGCTTAAACTGTCACGTGAAATTTCTGAATTCTAGTTCCCTTTAAGTGCGCGCGTATTGGGATTCACTCGTGGCTTATACCCGTACACCATTACTCTCAGGCGTTGCTATGGTGGAATCAGCCAGACATGGCTGATTTTGCATTTTTTTTAAGTAGGTCAAACATAAGTGGTGCTATTATTGTAACGGCCTTTAATTATTATTTGTCGCAGACACATGTCTTTTTATGCTCATTTTAGAATATGGTAAGTGATATGCTGGGACCTTGTATCAATATATATATATATATATATATATATATATATATATATATATATATAGAGAGAGAGAGAGAGAGAGAGACAGACAGACAGACGGATTAACAGATAGATAGATAGATAGATAGATAGATAGATAGGTGATGAAATAATTGTGATTTCAAATATCCTAATGAAAAACGTCATGTATTTACCTTCAGTAGCAGATTCAAAGATAAAGTAGGACAGGGTGGGCAGCGGCGGTACTCAACGCAACCATCTGCCTTACATTGTCGGACCGCAGCTATAATTCCTGTGGCAACAACAACTTTTTCCAACATGGCCGTCATGATAGAGATGTCAAGCAAATACGTGCAGCTGTTTGACTTCGCGGCGCGTACTTATATGTGGTCGCGTAAACATCTACGCTGCTCTTTATTGTAATATGTCAAAACACGGTGGAAACGATTCATTAAAGTTTGAAGCGAAGCTCAGATTCGGTGATCTATGCAGATGGTGATGTTGTTTCAAAAGCCGTGTTAACCTACCAAAATGATGAGCTCCTTTAACTTTCTTGAAGTATAAAATAAGGAGTGACAGTGAAGCTGAAGAAAAGACTCAGCAATGGAATGAAAAGTAATTCAAAGACAGGCAAAGTGGGCCACGGTTTAGCATGATTGAAAACAGTAACCTCTCGTTCGTCTCTGCAATAGAACCTGCGCCAACACTCATTCTGACTCTCTTACTTTCTCGTCTGCACTCTATACCTGGTAATTATCCCCATTTTCCTTCATCTCCACTTTTCTCCTGCACTAAAATACGCTCTACAACAAAACCGAAAAGCCCGTTCAAAAGTATCCACTAACAATGATAGTAAAAATTTCGAAGTACACATATGACCTACCAAGGCACGAATAATGCACACCAAGACTGACGTTTTTGAAAGCCAACAAATTACCGGTAGTAATAAAAGCAATCTTATATTCATCGTAGATTTCCCAAATATTTGTCAGGAGGCTCTACAGTATTCTTTCGTGTATTGTTCACTAAGCCACACAGCTTACGTAACTGTCTACCCTATATTTTTTTTACCAAACAAAGGCTACATATCCTAATTACTCACACCATCATCTATAACCTATGAACTTTGAGGCATATTGTTAGACTTTATAAGCAATTTTTCATAATGCATACAGTCCATATTATTTCATTTTTTTGAACTACAAAGAAAAATTTGATGCTGTTCATTCATTTATAAAAAAACGCATTCGGACAAGTTTACATGGCTTTTAAAGGGCTAAGCAGTTTTGTTGACATAATTTTAATTCAAGATGAGAAATTAATAGGATAAAAAAGTGGTTGGCGAACTGTAGCACAAAATAAAATACCTAAGTCATTACAAATACGTTACATTTCTTTTTGTCATTACACTGGCTTGGTCAGGCAGCAGCGGACAATTGGCCTTAAATATCTACAAATGTGGGTAATTAAAAAATAAACTTAGGATTCCATGCAGATTTATGAGGCCAGGCTCAATAGCAATGAACGTTCTGATTTGCCATTCTACTGACAAGATGGCCGCTCTTTTAGAGCCAAACTAACGTCTACTCGCCCAGCTGTGACGGCGATGTCATGGACACCTTCAGCCTGTTCACGTACTTCGCACTCTAGAGAGCAATCAGCAGTTGGTGCAAATAACGATTACCAAGACACATAAAAGATGAAAAAAAATACCATGATTGAATTGTTCGTTTTTTAAGTTCACGTCCTTCTCTTCTGCTGAGCCGTATAGCCTATGCTGGATATTGGTCATCTACTGTTCTTGTTAAACGTCTGCTTGAATATCCACCTATATTTCATATTCTTCGCTTGAAACATAAAATTATGGTAGATTGAGAGAAGCTCTAATGTTAAAGTGCGTTATCTTGAGGAGTATATGGTATACGATCTTAGACAAGCCTGGGTTCTTGACAACAATTTACAATTACTCTTTTCGAATGCACTAATACTGCATAGCATTTACACTATTATTATATCAATCACGTTCATTCTCGTCTTTGGCTTACTATTCAGCAGCACTTATATATTTACTGATTTGCTTTTTAGAAGCTAATGTCGCTTTGTACGTTTTGGCAATTTGCCTATTGCGCTTAGCGAATACATCTCCTCCAAACCCTATAAGGCATGCGTTCATTATGGTCTGGGGGAGCGGGTTGTTTGTGGAGGGCAAGTAAAAAAAAAAGAAGGCAAAGCGCGCACTACACCACACAAACATTGCAAAACCGCAACTGTACGAATGTAAAGAATAATCTGCTTGACTGTATATAGGTCATTTGTGGGCCAAGATAGGGGACGCAAGGTGTTCCTAGGTCGCTCATAGGTCGTTGCTAGACTTTAGTTAGGTGATTCTACGCGGTTAAACATTGATTCCCTGCGCAGAGGGGTACGCGTTGAACCACAGAAAGTCGGATATGTGGCATGGGCAAGTCCCCGTTGTCGTATGTCTTACAGCGCTGTAGGTTCATAATAGAACAATTAGGTCCGTAAAGGACGGGCCAATTTTTTGTTAGTTTTCATTGCATGTAACCCGAAGAAGCTTCATTAAATAACAACTCAAAGAATGGACAAACGTTTAACGATGTGTTGACAATTCGTATGTTTTACAATAAAGTTGTTTCTATCCACGTATGCTTACGCTGTATTTCTTAGTTGTACTCCACGTTCTGCGTGTACCGCACAAACGAAAAGTGCTGAGTAGCGTGGCCGAAACTGCAATTCGTGTAATATGTAGAACAAATTAGAACTGCTTTATGAAGCAGTATGTACATTTACCGTGGCGTTAATTACTTTGACAGCACCATTATACTTGTTACAAAATACGCTGAAAGTGAGTTTAAATTTTTGATATTGGTATTCCAAATGTCATGCCCCTGTATAAATGGCGCTGTGCACCACAATGGGCGTTGTATCATCCGCGGCTACTTAATAACCTTGTTTAGAGAGGCTGGTGGAACAACAGTGACCCAACGTTTCCCTGCACGTTATGTAGCTATAGGTGATCATATTTCCCCTTCAACAGCGTTCCTCAAAATGGACGAGTATTTTTCATCATCATCATCAGCCTGACTACGTCCACTGCAGGACAAAGGCCTCTTCCATGTTCTGCCAGTTAACCCGGTCCTGTGCTTGCTGGAACGAGTATTTATACGAGCTATAGTTGATGCATCTTCACTACTATTTTTCGTTTTCAGGCTTTCGTACCAAAAATTACGTCTTCACCCAGTGCGAAAGCTGTAAGCACAGCGGAGCTGCAGTTCTTCAGTGTTGTCATTGTGATATTGTCGGACGTTTGGTGAATTTGTCTATAATTGTGATTCAGCTATTTGTAGAGTATAAATGAAGGGGAAAGTATTTGAAGCAGCCGCGGCCACACCCACATTTTCTGCAGTGACTATAGTCCCTGTGTATTTTTTATCCACACTGCCACATTTCGCCGTGCGGTGGTGACTTCATCCGCGGCCGAAGCACTTCCACCATTCATAGTGTCACGTGGTACGCGCTTGAGAATAAATGTATATGTGAGAACTGGAACGTAACCAGGAACGCGATCACTCATCTGTCGTCCAGGCTTAGAACAGGTTTACTGTTAAAATGGTAAATTGTTTTGAGTAATATTGAATAATAGTAAATTTTAGAAATACTTGCGGAACTTGCGCTGCACTGGTCACATGCCTTAGCACAATGTTTTTGGATGGTCATAATTAACTACATCTTTTCCCACTTTCAGTTCTAATAGCATCTTATGAACGATTACGCCGGCGCAAAGCACCAACAACACCGGCGCATGTTTAACGCCAACATCTGCTGATTTTTGCAACAAGAGTAGGACAGCCTGATGTATATAAGAAACGTCATCTTATCTGTCACGTTGTTTACGACGTGAGCACAAGAACTTTTCACAAGCTTATTTGTTTTCCACTTGACCTTTTACAGCACCCTTATTGACGTAATCACTCATGTTATTTGGTGAGCTGGCATTTTGAGGTAGATGCGACAGTTTGAAAGAGTGCACAAAGAGAACAGCATATCAGAAGTGTTTACAATAACGCGCATGTTGTCATCTAGACTCAAGTTTTTCTTTTTATCATTCTTACACAAGTAATATTTGTAAATAAACGTAACACTTATTTAGAATTATTAAAGGTTAGCTTAATTTGCAGGTTACCACATGATATATTCACCACAAGTCATCAATATAACGAATGCATTTCCTTATGTCCTATATCACTAAGTCGATAACAGGGGCCAAATATGTGCATTTGCAACTTCAATACAGTCAGTACACAGCGGGGAAGGAACACGTTTAACTTTCAACAACCTTACATTATCGTGTTCGGTGGTGCTTCTATGCAACGGTGCATAGTCTATACTTCGTTCATTATGCAAGAAGCCAGCAGAAGTTGCGCTGTCAATACACTGTGTCCCACGAAAGTGTTTTGCGAAAGCATGCAACACGTCCTGTATACATGATGACCTCACCTGTTTTTCTGTTGTTGTTGTTGTTCTTCACATCTCTTTCTAGATACAAATGGTGCTCATCAAAACAAATGAAGAACTATGGTGACTATCTACGGTTAATGAATGCGAAGATGCAACTGTCACCTCTGTTGAGATGAGAGTTGACAGATTGGCGTTATTGTTCATAACGGCTCTGAAAAAATTAACTTAGGTATAAGGTACGGATTCACAAGGAGTAGAGTGTAAAGAAAATAAGGTTGACGGCAGTTGTAAGCGCTGTACATAATAACGCCTTCTAAAGGACAATTTCTGTTTGAATAAAACGAACTTAGTACATGGCTGCTAAAGAGCTCAATTGGACTATTTAGGCGTCTACCAGTAATGAAAATTGGAAATAAATCGAAAGCGTTGGAATCTTTCGTTATTATCAGATAAATGTTTCGTCCTTTTTAAAAGTTTCTAAAGGCCCAACAACTAGCGATTTTCTTTTTTTGTGTTTGTGTGCGCGAAAGTCTCTGTGCAAAAATATTTAGCTTCATAGTGTTAACTCCTGGCTGTTCATTATTTTCCAGATGATGATAGCGTATATGGGTTTGTTTGAATTATGTTGTCTCATTTCAGGCTGACATGCGTTTTTACTGGCACGGTAAGGCTTGAGGGGGGCAATGTACGTGCAATATAGATATAGCGAAGTCTTCACTTATACAACCCAGCTTTTTTTCTGGCACTCGTTCGATTCTGCTACGAACATACGCAAAAATTGTGAGAGCAATTAACGGAACAATACCAGAGTGGAAACTCACACATTTATTTGTGCAACCGGTAAAGATTGTACTGTTTAACTGCCCAACCTGTACCACGTAAAGTGACACTGACTGTCTGAAAGTTTCACATATAACTTATCTGCAGCTTATACAATGTACGAGTTAAAGAAACACAATGACACTTTGATGCCACGAAAACACAAAGAAAAACATTCATTTGTATAAAGTTTTGAGGCCATAAAGCCCGTAGATCTGGGCCCTGTATGTTCATATATCATTGCGTTTAGAACCTGAGTTCAAAAACATTGAGTTCGCACCCAAGAACCTGAGTTTGCGCACAATTAAGGCCAGCGCCTTAGTTTTGCGCGAATACACCCTGTATTAGTTCAATAAAAACAGTAAAACGACGATAACAGCAGCACGCACAATGGATGTTCTTCTTAAGAGTTCTTTGATCAAGTGCATTTGTCGTCGTAAACACGCCATAGTGATTTGATCCTGGGTGCTTGGCTTTGTTTCTGTAGGCACTGAACGACACTCGTCCTGCAAGCAACCGTAGTAGAACATACAACAGCTTTCTATCACTTCCCCTTTCCTGCACCAAGTAAAAGCGCGAGTAAATGTTTATTTAACAAAACGCAGCTGTCTGAAGATCGAGTCACGCATGTTCTTCATACCAATTCCTAGCCTGATTAAAGTACAGGCGCCGGAGTGGTCTCGACATTATTTCGCGTAACCATGGAAAGACAGCTTCCACCTGCCAGGCGCTTTCCCAACTCCTCTCCTATTCCAACCCTGCAAGACGGGGAGGCCATGCTTTGAGACTTAAACCCTAGTGGCTAGCGGTCACTTGTGCGGCGGGCACAGTATGTGGCACCGGCTCTTGCTGTTCTCGAACGAGAACCCCACCTGGCATTTCTCAATGATTCAAGTAAAATGTCTTCTCTCTCTACGCACGACGATATTCAGAAAAGCACTGACCATTTGCGTCTAGGCTGTTAAACTAATAAGACAAACATGAAGTCTATTGCTCGTGACTTTGCGGACCCGCCTACGTGTTGTTTCCCAAGTGTAATTACCACGTGTGGTTACTTGTTTCACAACTTATATCAAGTCAGCGCTAAAGGAAATAAGACATAAACTCATGAGAAGTAAACACATTTTTATTCTATTTTCACGTCGGTATAGGCCACCACTTCCGGCCCGCACACAAAAAAAGAACAAACTAGAGTGCAACGATCTGCAGCTTGTGAGCTCTCCTTGCGTTATCGATCCTCGGAAACAGGTTGCGCTAGGCCATTGAAACCCAGAGCTATTTCTTCTCTTTTCGCCAATGGAGATTTGCCAGAAGAAGGCTTCTTAGAGTTTAACCTAAGCTGTCTGACGAGGGAAGCTTCTATCGGCATATAAGTGGACGCAAGCAGAGCCTTGTGCTTTTCCCAATTCCTGCGCTTGCATAGCTGTCTGGTGTCTGTAGGTGTTCAGTTCCGATCTAAAACAAGGAGTGATAATTAAAGGTACGTTCCGTTTGTTCTATAAATATTTCAAATACTGTTATGCCACCAAAAAAAATTATTTAGTTTGGTGACCCCAGTCATATTAGTTTAATATAAATAGTGACATTCTTAAAGAAGGTTGGGTTCAGCTATCATTTCAGTAATATCGCCGTAAGAAACTTGTCAAAATTTACTTTTGGATTTTCAAGATGTTTGCCTTCCAGCCATTCGTTTTTTTTTGCATTATTGTTAAAATACTCAGTGATGAAGCGTACCTGGCAAACTGTCGATGCCATAAAGTGTGTTGCCCATTCCGTCAAGGATGGTATTTTTTTTGAATTGCTATGCAGTTGCTATCCATTGTTGTTGCTTCGTGTGTCGGTGCTTCTTTATTGGTAACCGAAGTACAGACGCGGAGTTGACAGTGTGTGGCATAAAGCACATTCATATTTTCACTATTACATGAATGTGTCAATACCAAATCGCTAATATGTTAACCAAAACAGCACACAACGCTAGTCTGCATGATGATAACTGCGATCGCCGAGCTTCTGTAACTGCTTAGGTGTCACGTACTTATTTCAGCTAAACATGGATCCCAGATACGTTGCTATTGGATTTCTTAGATTTCTTATTAGCACTTTGTCAGGTATGTTTTGTTTTCCTATTTATTCAACTTTTGCCACTGTTTCCGAAAAAAAGCTGTAAAGAATGAATAACTACCCAAATTTCATCTTTACAAGTGCTATAACAACAACATTATTTTACATACACCTTACTGAGTGGCTTAACAAAGTGTTAAGCAACTCACTACCTTGATATATTATACATTCAAGCGAAAACAGTAGGAACACGTGTATTTTTGCATTTTATTGCAATGAATTATGGATGTATTGGCTTAGAACACAAACATACAATTTTAACACTTGCATAATTGTTTTACAGCGGATCATGAACTTTGTCCTCTTGTGAAGTGCGTGGCGGGATCTAAAGTCGGCTGCTTTGTCGCGCAACAGAGATGCCAATGCTCGTGCGGTAAGTACCAACATTTGTGCATCTCTTTGGAGCTGTTATGTATAGCTAGGCTGCTGATTTAAGTAATCAAAGCCCATTAGGCAAATGCACGTAACAAATGCTTCATATGAAGCCGGGGAACGTTGCTTTTTCTTTCGTTAGCGCTTACGCCATTTTAATCAAAATAGTAAAGGAACTAACAAACTGCTTTAAACTACAATTTGTCTAGACAATTTCGAGATTTGTTAGCCGGTTCTATTGTTTCAGGAGCGCGAAATGCCGGGCCGGTTTATCCATGTTTATATGCGATAACAATATCTGCAGAACTGAAAAAAAGGGGCAAAAGAAAAATGCACATTCAAGCACTCAGCATCATCACACCTATAACCAATTCATAAACACATCCACGTTGATGTAAACACCTTATTCCGCGCGCGCGCACACGCTACAAACTGAAAAATTTCATGCGACCAATAATCAGCCACACCCTGAAAGAAACCCTCTTTTTCTGTTATATGCCAACCTTCCTTAATGCAAACATGCGCATTCTTTCTGATATGGTATGCCTCAATGAGTTCGCAGTCAATCTTCGAATTTGTCCTGCCTAGAATGCTGGTTAGGTGCAACAATGGCCCGTAACCATTACGATAATTAAAATGCAATGCTTGGTTGTTGGCTGTGCTTGATAGTGCATAGTAGTGCATAGTTCAGATGCTACATAGCTCTTTGAGGCATTCATTTAAACACGGTCTCCTCCGGTTCTTTCATATTCAGTAAAAGACGTCGACCCGTGTGAGTATGTGATCCAGAAATTTTCTCGTAACTGCGCGCCAGACCACGTCCTCAAGTGCGAAAAAGAATTCGAGACGTGCAAGTGCCGTTGCGGTATGTGCGAAAACCTTTACTGAATGTATCTTTCAGTTGGCTCGAATGTTTTCGTGCTAAAACATGATGTTTTGGCAAAGACATCCGCATGGTGACTAACCTACAAATATCCCCATTGTGGGAGAATATGAACAGCCAAATGTTATTCCTGCCCTTGTATATGGGCATGCATTTTTGGGTGACAGAGTAAAGGCTACGCAAAAGTGCTAATAAAGGGCCTGAATTTTATGGTAGCAGAGGCTTACATTACTTTAACACTGGTTCTAAACAATACAAATGTTCGCTGGATCACGAAGTCACTATTGTTGGTTTTAATTGACAATTATTTATATTGATTGAAAAGAGCACCCAACAAAATGTTTAGACGAAAATATTGACAGTGATTATGGAGACGTTTTGTGTGAGGCACCCTGTGTTTTTATGCGGTGACGTAGGTTACCAGAATAGGATCTTTCACATCGCATGGAAGAAGGAAGAACAATGAAGAGACACCCAGAGCACAGAGTTTAGGGCTCTGTGCGCCTCTTCCTTGTTCAACTGGGTTGAATGTGCTGTGAAAGAATGAAGTATGCTGCACGAACTATAGACCACCGCTGATCCTTAGTGACCAACATCAAAATAACAGTTATTTTGGATGAGTTAGGTTTGCCGATTTATTTGATATCACTGCGCAATAACCTGACCAAATCCTGACCAAATGATCTTATTATCTTCGAAAACGAAACATGAAGCTAGGTATCAAACTTGTTTTAACTACGCGATAATAATCAACTTTACTTTCTCACTCTTAGTAGAATGGCATGGCTTTTCTTGTCAATTCTCATGTCAAGCACGCCTATTCACACAATCACAATCAACATGTAATAAATAAATATGTATGCATGAAAACAAATGAATTAAGTTCTTGTTGACCACCTTGTGATCACTATTATGCTATGTCTGCTTGCTTTTGTCTAAAATTATGCAGGTCGCATAGAATTGCCCCCACCTGGAAAATGAATCCATGCGAGCCGCTTAAGGATGGCCCTGCGGTGACTCATCAGGTAAAGAAAGTTCCAGCCAACAGAAAAACAAACGAATGAAAGTCTCGGATTACCACATCTCACTTGTGTATTTTCTGAAATGATTCATTACTGCTTTCATTCAACTCTCAAGTTCTCGCTCGTCGATGGGAGCTAGTTTTGTTAAGAAATCCTCACTATGCGATTCCACCGGCACAAAATTGAGCAGAGGCGTGCTGTTTATTGCATTAGATTTATCTATAGCTCCATAGCACAGACGAGTGAATCTTTGTGTGGATGTTCTTGTCGATCATCACTTGAGGGCGTAGTTTCGAACATAGGACATATCTAATTTCAAGCACTGCCATTTATTTGAGGGGGCCTGGACACGACACAGTTGTATGACGGCCAGAAAACTTAGAAACACCGAGCATGTCACTCACTCACTCACTCACTCACTCACTCACTCACTCACTCACTCACTCACTCACTCACTCATTCACTCACTCACATAAACATTCTTTCGCCCCTCAGGCAGTGAAGGATGATTCAACCAATTATTCTGGGGTTTTGTCTAAAGGTCTGGAGTTTTCAAGTAGCGTTCAGCGAAATTCAGGGATTCCGTGAAAGACATCTTAGGGTTCCGCTAGTGGGCAATACGATTGCAACAGAATCGAAAGTTGGGCTAGTTGGATATGCATGGTTCGTGCGCTTTAAATGATGGCAATACGATTGCTACCCACCCTAGCTTTACCCCGGTCAGCATCAAGTTCGTTTATTTAAGCAGCCAAACGTTCTTTGCATTTAGCCTTTAACAAAGCCATCACACGCCGCATTCGCACGTCGGGTCTCTGCCGGTAGCGAGGAACCCACATGGTAGCAACACTAAAGCGTGGTTGTCTGGGCACGTTATAAAACTTTCCTAATCGTGGAACCGTGACGACAGAACGTGCGGAGAGCTGGCACATAATGCTTGTGAAAGTTTCGACCAGTTCAAACAACATTAGTAGACACCTCGGCGCTTTATTCATGGCTCAAGGCACGCCGTCTCTCACGCGATCAAGTGGTACTTTCCATATATGGTGAAGTGCCACTCATCTATAAGAATGTCCTTTTATTAAAATGAGCCACGATGGCTTTGATACGTGTCAGATATGTCGCTTAGTCGTGGCAGTGGGTCACGAGAGCATTTAGCCACTCGTATATAAGAAGGTCTTTTAATTAAAGTGAGCAACGAAGGCTTTGATACGTGTCAGGTATGTCGCTTAGTGGTGGCAGAGGGCCACGAGAGCATTTAGGCTTACGTTTCTTCTTTTGTTTCCTTTGTTTTGTCAAAGATTTAAAAAACTTCCTATGTCCGGCACTTCGTGTTCGTGAACACATTGTGTATTTACGCTAGCGTATCCCTGAAGCATGCCCTGTATGGTGGGCGGGCGCTTTAGGCGACTCGCGGATCCATTGGGGGATATGGCGGAATCGCAAGTTTGTATGTCCGGGAGTACCACAGAAATGGTGCTGGCCTTCCATAGTCAACAAAAGAAAGCGTGCCAACGCAGACATTTTTAAGAGGCACTATCACCTCAGCCCCCCTCTCTTCCCACCACAATCCCCCTGCTTCTGACCATCTGCAACCTCCTCGCGAAAAGTTACGGTTTCTACCGCACTAAGGTAGAAAAAAACAATATGCGTTCTACAAGCCTTAGAGTTTTACAAACCTTGCTCTAGGTGTCAGTCACAAAACAAAAAAGAAACGTTTTATTTACGAGCAGAAAAAAGTTGTAGAGTGGAAATGTAGACAACAAGAAAAAGAGGATTTGCTGACAATGTAGTCATCCAGGTATCATGCAGTCAGAAATACGTATTGAAGGTAAGATATGTATTGAAGTTCGGTCACCCGAACTCCAACACTATTTGCTACAACAGAACGCCCCATACTTGAACGCGTCAATGCCAATGAAAAACATGGTCGAATGTAGTAAAACAAAAAACAACTATCGAAGAAAAAAGAGCAGTTTTACTAATGTATTCGTAGTTGTCAAATGCTTTTCCGTTCACTTGACCACAAATACAATAAGAAGATGTAGTCGTTTAACCAACAATGACATCGCTCAGTTTGTAGTAATTGCAGTCATAAAAAAGCAGGTAGGGCGTATTTACCAAGGTGAAGTGACTCAGCCTGCCTTGTTATTTGTGTTGGTATATCAGTATCTGTGACGTATGCTACAAATAATAAAATGCGCACTTCTTCTCCGAATAGTAAGTATTTCATGGGGATGGCGAGCCCAAAAGTACAACATAATCATGTACGCCCTAGTGGGGCGCTCTTGATATTTGAGACCACATGCTGTTTGTTAAGGTGCACTAGCATCAGGCCTCTATCATGTCGTCCACATCGAAATGTGACTGCTGCATTTTCATGGAGGCGAATTCAACTCGCATCGGGTCTGCAGCTGAGAACCATCCCACCTCGCTTGCTAGCAAAGTATTCTTGCAGACTAAATGTTATCGTAGTCTCCAGGACTCCATCTTTATTATAAAATAAGTATCAAATAAGGATCAATATGTTCATAGTCGCATGCACCAGTTGCGAAAGAGTAACCGTTATGCGTATGGAGGAGTGTATACTGTAAATATATAACCACTGCAATAACACTGAAAATGTCAATAACATTGAAATGTCAATAGATCACACTGATTGTTTTTATGTGACCTATTACGAGATATTCTAGGAGTAAAATAGAGTTCATAACTCAATATTGTTTTGATCAATTGTACTTTATTTAAAGAAACCTGTTCTCTGTTTGAAATAATATCGTGGTGTTAGAAATCAGTGACTAAGGAATACTTATGAAAAGGGATTACTAGCCCACAGAACGATATGTCTTGCTTTAAACGGACATCGATAAACAAAGTTTGTGGTTTCAGGCTTATTTCGCGCCAATTATTTCAACCATGGCGCTTGCCAAAAATGAAGTTTCAATGAAAAGTTTCAGAAAACTTTACAGATATTTACTTGATGTGAAGTATAGATCCAAAATATTTTTAGCAACAAAAATATATTTTGCGCACGTGACCACCATTTGAAATTCACAAAATGGTGAAAAACCAGGTACGGAAAAAATATTTTCTATCTATGGCCAGTCTGCAGATCCTCTCAATACCTGCTTCATTGCGTTTTTGTGCAACTTGTATTTATCAGAAGGCAGTTTCTCACGGTGGCCCTAATTTTTTCATTTCTTGGCACGTAGACAAACTTTAGCAAATTGTAGCTTTCTGGAAGTTTCCGCCATAGTTGATTATTGACAAAATTTATAAATTTTTTTTGTCAAATATTTATAAAAGGCAATTTTCGTGATATTTTTACATTGCACGCGCGGAACGCGCAGGCTTTGAAATAAAGGCCTGAACTTGCCAAAAACACCAATTTGGGCTATGTTGAGGCAACTGTAGAACCTTTAAGTGCTCTAAAGGTTGCGTAACTTCCTCAATTTTTTATCTAAATCAATTTATAGATACCACTATTGCTGAGGTATTTGGCTTAAATTGATCTTGCTAATGCCACTAGTGCATTGCGAAAAAAAAGTAAAATGTTGTTATTCTGGCTCTAAATTGCAATCAACGTTATAAAAGAATGTTAGAGAAATTACGCCAGCTCATGCCAACTATAGATGTTGTTTCTACGGTGCACATTAAATGGCAACAAAGGCAAAAGAACAAGTTATGCAGATACCTTACCCTCGTGGATACTCTTGTGTGTGCTTGGACATCATATTGGTGTAGTCGATTGCTGAAAATAACTAACAGTAATGCGCTAGTTAGCCTTACTCAACCTTGAAATCAGCTGGAGAAGTCAATCCTTTATGTGTACATATGAAGTGGCGCAGGCGTACTTTCTACAAAGAATCGCTGTTGCTATGTG
This sequence comes from Rhipicephalus microplus, assembly GCF_013339725.1. NCBI lineage: Eukaryota > Metazoa > Arthropoda > Arachnida > Ixodida > Ixodidae > Rhipicephalus > Rhipicephalus microplus. Next base: position 55,543 of record NW_023611359.1, read on the forward strand.
CATTCAGAAGTTACGCCAGAATTGGCACACGTGGCAGCAAACGCGTGCCAACGGCTGGTTTGCAGCAACTCACCGATTGCCAAGATCTATCGAGGAAAAATTTTGTTTTCAGTTTACCGTTTTTGTTTCACTTTTGCTTACTTGACACAGCCCAGAGATTAGATAAAAAGCACTCAATGCAAGGCTGATGAAAACTAAATTGCATCATATCAGGTGTTTTCCGCATTTATATTTTCGTTTCAGTCTATATGCAGGCAGTACTATGGGAAATAACTGTGCTCATGCGTATGATCGAAATAATAACGCGAGTACATCGCAAACATGCGCATTGTTTTGCAGGTAGAGAAGGCGTGCATGTTTTTAGAGTTGTTTGACGTAGTGACTGACACAATTTTTTTCTCTGCTAAACACAAAAATGGAGCGGAATATACTAAAAAATAACAGATATAGCTGTTATAACTCTGAATAACTCTCATAACTCTGAGACCGATAACTTTGAGAATAACTCTGATACCATGCGCTAAGATTGTGAATATGTGTGAATTACAAGCTTTGTAACTAGGATATGATATTTATTATGTGTTTTATTGTGCGCAAAATATGATGTGTATTTCGGCAGTGATGCTCTCTTTTCTTTTTTTTTCACTAACTTCTCTGTTTAAACTTTATGCTTAGCCATTATGATATATTTGTTGTATGTGCTCTGAAATTATGTGTTCCAGTAGTGAAGGTTCTTTTTCTATGTTTCTCTATGCACTTTTCTGTTTCAACTCCACTCCTGTAATAGCCCGCAAATGGCTGACAGTATCAATAAATGAATGAAAAGCTGAAATGAACACAAGTTAGGAATATACACATTTCTGTTTAGCATGAAAAAGATAACATGGTTGTTGCAAATGAAATCCCATCTTTCTGACGAGAACGTCTTGCGCTATACACGCCGTGTGTCAGAGCATCCGTGGTGACGTGATTTAGATATCCTATTTCAGATATGGTATGCAACATCATTTGTTTTCGTCTTGTTTTTTTTTTGGCTCCGCATATTCAGCCTACTACGCACGAGTGGGAGATGAGACTTGCTCGAATTTCGGAGAACTCTTCCCATAGCAATATACAGCGGAAGCAGACATAAGGCCTCTATATAAGCTAAACCTTACATCCTTCAATGGCCTGTAAACACTTTCAGTGCGTAGACCTCAATAGGGGGTCAACAGGTATGGCTATTTTTCATAATGAATTCTTCATATTTATTGCAAGAATTCAAGCTCTAATACACTAATAGGTTGAACGCGTTCATGTCTGCTTATACATTTCTTTAAAAAAAGTATTTATCTGTGAAACTACTAAGCTGACTATACGCTCGGTTAAGTACGGCTAAGGTTCACATCGGCTAATTTTCTTAACGTGACAACAACGCAGTTGCTGCTCAGAAAAAAATTAAAGAACAAGAGAGACAATATAGAGAGCAATATCCTGTCTCACTTCTTTTTCGGTTTCCTGCTTGCGCATTCTACAAAGAAATACTGCCGTAACTTGGACAAGTATTACGCACACTATGTGTAGGCAACTCACTTTTATGTCACTGAAAATCAAATTCAGTGTGCCTGCTTTACAGGTAGATATCGAGCTGAAAATGTTTTGCTGCTTTCTAGTGTACGGTTTTTGGCCAATGCTCCGAAAGAGTCAGTTGGTTACTCTGATGGCTGTTCCCCTAATTTGATGCATTGAATTTTTCAGTTGGGTACAAAACAGTCTCCACGTTTTCGCATTCTTGACTTTTTTTAACGAATCATGATTTTAGGCAGTTTGATTCGTAATCATACTTTTTCTCGTGAAGAATAAGAACTTCGTGACTAATCCTTCATTAAGAAAGGAATTCTGATATTATCAGATACACTTCATGTCACAGGTTCTTGGCCTTTATGTTAAACTTTCTCAAGCATATTCCGCTTAGCTTACGCTTCTTTGAGCCAAGATTTCTAAAGTATTCGTTTCAAGTGCTGCCCTTACCTAGACCGGCGCTTCAGATAGGTTTACATAAAGAGTCCTTCTGCAAGGAGATGGTTGTAGAAGGAGGAGGAGGAGGAATAAATGAGGAAGAACAGGGAGGTTAGCCAATGGTTGTAGAAGCTGTAGGAAGTGCTCTAGCAGGACGTTTTTTTTTCAATGATTTCAATGATTATTTTGATAATTTGTTATCGGAATTGTACGTTCAATAACAAATAAAATTGAACAAGAGCAGAGATGCTTGCTCAGTGTGCTATTGAGCAAGCAACAGTCGGAAAAACATTACTAAGCCTTCAACTTTTCTAATGAAGGATTAGGGTCACGGGCACTACGGCCGATGTACTGCGCGGCAGTTATAAAAGGCGGAAGCATTTCGCCTTTGAAAGCATTGTCTTTGTCCAAAAAATGATGCGTATATATTCCCAATTAGTTTTTTTGAACCCATGATATCCAATGCATCCAATATTAAAAAAAAAACTCCAGAACATTGTGAGTTGATCGTTCAAGTTTCAAACTACTAATGCTATTTCTTTTCAAGACTGGTCAAATACCAATTCAATCATGCTTGTTATGTCTAAAACAGCTTTTGCTTTCACATCAGAATTGCCGAGAAACAGCATATGCTAATGGTATTTACAAATTGTTTTTCTGAGCTGCACTGAGAACTACACAAGTGGACTTGCCACGAGAAATTTCTTTCTTCACTGTTTTATCACTGGCCTGCTTAAAAAACGCAAATACATCATTTCTTGTTAGCATTGTTCACGTACATTTGTTAGCTTATCTAGGTCTTACAGTGCCATAACGTTTGAGCCAAGTATGCACAATGACCACAAATATGGAGACATGTGACGTACGGAAAGGCCTGTTGGCTTCGAACCTAATGTGCATGTTCTCATATGTGCATAAAAGACAAAGGGCAGCGCAAGGATAGCAGGTGATTCACTTTATAATCCCTATAATAACCCTAAAGTACTGTAGTCGGGCACGCAATGAGTGCGAAGAATATTTACGCGCCAGCTTTGTATCGCTGATGAAGTAAAATCATGATCCAGCTGTCTGACAATGCATATCGTATCACGGTAACATAATTTTGCAACGTTGCCACTATGCAGTGTCAGGAAACGCTTACGCCAATAAAAGGGGGTTTGGGGAGATGCTAGCATCGCAGAGACGGTCCTACATACGCTAGGGTTCTCGACCATCAAGTATATTTAAAGACACATTCGTGAAGTAGCCCTTATTTATAGCTCAGAGTAAGTACTCTGCACATGATTAAATTAATGCTGCTTCGCCCTGTAGTGCTGCGAAGATCAAAGGAACTGTTAAGCTCGGCAGCCTTCTTTGCCTCTCTTCGGGTTTATCTTTCTTTCCTCCTTTCTTCATTTGCTTTCCTCCCGCCTTTCCTGTGTCTTTTCTATTTATTGCTATTTTACTTCCTACGTTCTTTGTTTTTTTGTCTTTTTTGTATTTCTAACTGGCTTCCTGTTTTTTTTTTCACCTTTTATAGGTAATCTGTGTTGACGTATTCCTCTAACCACAGCAGAAAATAAATATGTTTAAGGGCCGGTTTTCCTCTTTAGCCACAGTATACTTAGAACTAACAAATAATTATATCAGTAATGTATAGATATATTATTAGAATCAGTTGTAATGTAATTGTGAAGAAAGAAAAGCAGGCGAAAAGATAACTTGCCAGCAACAGCGACAAAGCTTGTGAGCTTAGAATAACGCATTCAATGCCATTCAGCAATGGTGATGGTTGTCCCTACATTCACTTTATAGGGTATGTATGTGTATTTAAACGTTCAAGCCTCAGTCAGCGCCACCTGCTGCCATTACGGCAAGTGTAGAGTACTCTTTTTTGTCTGGTGGCGTCACATAGCCCATTACAACAATAGGCAAGCAATTATGAGCATAAGAAAAGTACATGCTCATAATAGAAACTTACATGTGTATTTTTTTGCCCTTTTTGTAGAAACAAGATGAAGTACATAACCTTCGCCATCATACTCTTTGTCATTTTTGGATTGGTGAAATCAGGTATGACTCCCATAAAATTTATTTAGCAATAATATAAGCTGTTTTTTTTTCCACGCTCACCAAAAATTTTTCAGTGAGCGTGGCGAAGTATAGTTAGAATGATCAATATTGCTTGAGCATGCCTCAATTTTATTCTGTATGTCGCGAATAAAGAAATATAAATAATTCTTAAAGCATAAAATATACGCACAGTGCTCCTCTGGTGAACACAAATACATTAAGCCTAATGTATTTACATATATTAGGCAACTTCTGCGTTCAGATTACTTTACGCGCTAGTTTTATGCCCGACCAACAAGATCGGTTTTTATATTCAGCGCAGCAAAACACAAGAGTTTACTCGTCATAACAGTGCTGGTAGGATTTACTAGCAATAAACAAGCAGCCTATTATAAATTGATAAGTAGTCAATTTCATTATCGCCATCAGCACTCAGCAAGAATAAGAATAAGACACACTAAAGGAGAGCTCTTTAAAATATTTGTGAACGAGCATTTTCATGACTCCACTGCAGGGAATGCAAACTTAGAAAAACGTGTAATCACCTCAATACAAAACGGGGTCGCCCAAAGGTAACCTATGCAGAAAATGAGGTCAGTGTTTTTTAACATAAGCTATCAGTGTGCGTCAGAGAGAAAACAGTTGTTCAGCTAATTTTCATTTCACGTATGAACAAATTTAACGCTGTTGGTTTGGGCACTGTCAGTGCATCGCATATATGATTACTTCTCTCGTGTGTACGAAAATTTTCTAGAAACGTATATCCTTTGACCTCTATGTACTTCCTTTTTTTGCCTAGATGATCCTCCATGCCCCCAACTTGATTGTGAGAGGGTATCGACGGTCGGTTGCTTTATACACAACCAGAGATGCCAGTGTTTCTGCGGTAAGTCAGCACCACCTAATCATGTAGCCATGGTAGTATAGCGTCAACTGTCTTTATCTGCTAGTTGAAAATTCGTGTGTTTGGTCCAGGGTGCCGTTATTGCCTTTCGAATGGGCTGAGAGGGCAAATACTAGTGGTGAACATTAGAGAATGCAAGGTAGTTGAAATTTCCGGAGCGCTCTGACGTGTGGTGGCCCTCATAATCACGTCGTATTTTGAAGCAAAAATTTTTACTATTATTATAATTGCTGAATTTGGTACTATGCTGGCGTACAGAATGTGTCATTTACTAGAATAAATTAGTGGTGCAGCCCATGAGTGCCACATGTTTCGCTGTAGCTCGTGAGTGCCAACTTTCCGCCACGTTGCACTGAAAACGAACGGCACTTCACCAGATAAGCCTGCCGGCCCCCACTTAATATCAAGAAGATAACCCTGCCCCCTCTATGCCCTCAAAAGACGAACTATTCTGCCTAAATCCGTGAAAAAAATAGACAAAGAAACAAAATGGCAGTTAGAAAGTGTCCAAACAAGTGTTGCATCAGTCAAGAACCACAATGTGTCGATTTCCCGTCGCTATGCACACTGATGTAGGACAAACATATGCTGCCGTCAAGTAGCATGCTCGTGTAGTCTAGTCCCGGTGCTTGACATAGGAATCGCGCATGGGTTATTCAAAAATATTGAGTACTTTTATACTTCGCATGTTTATGCCTACGTTATTATAAAGCAATTTGGCATACCTTGGAAATGTGTTCTTGTTCACGTCCTTCATTAGCCTCTCTTATTTTTTGCAGTCGAGGAGGAAGACGCATGTGAATATATTGTTCGCAAAAACGTGATGGCATGTCGTCCTGAGCAGATTTTGCATTGCATATCTGATAATAATGCGTGCAAATGTCGCTGCGGTAAGTTTATGTTTTGGTATTGCAAGTATGTTCAAACTTTTTAATAAATTGCGTGGTATAGGCGTGAGCAGCAGTACATTCTAGTTGTGCACAGATCTGCGATATAGATGAGTGCATTTGCCAGTGCACGTGTCGTTGACCTTGGAATGCCATCTCTTAAACTTCTTTGAATGCATGGATGGCATACCGCGATGCACGTTGACATAGTGTCACTGAGTGCACCTATGCTATAAGCATGAAAGCTCATATTGACATTCTCCCGAATACGTGGATAATAGTTGTATCAGTTATCTGCCATTCCCTTTTGCCATTCGCTTACAAAAATTGTGTTTCCAGATCCTAGCAATACGATACCTTCTCAGCGGAATAATGCAATCACAAGCCATGTTGATTAAAGTCGAGTTCGCGTTGCTGCTCTCGTTTTCACATGGTGGCTTCTACGACACAAATACGCAACTTATTCGACTGTGCATGCCCCGAACTATATTCAAGAAAGGCAAAAATCAGAACTGCTTATACTGTAAAGCGTGCTTTCTCAGTGTATTTTACATCACAGGGTTTCATAAGATGGATGACACGTTTCTGTTAACTAATTCTCGACAAAATGTTTATAAGTAGATGAAGTCAACTTCGAGCTTTGTTACGTTTGTAAGACAACTGAGGTCACTCAAAATGACATACCATATGCATACATTAGATTCAAGGATTTTCGTGCTCACTACCATAGACTAGTGTAATTGTTGCTAGTAAAAGCAAGCTTGTCACACAAGTATTTTGTTGCCAGCACTTTCTCAGTCTCTAGTGCTTCATATCATATTCACAATGAGATCATTAAAACATGAAATGATTTTCAGCTATATCCATTTGCTATTAACTTGCATGTGTGACACACTGTGGGGATTAAGCAGAAACTGAGTGGGGATGCAAATCACGTTGGTGCTCATTATATTTCGAATCGGAGTATGACATTTGCTTACATTCAAAATGCAAAAGAATCCTTCTACTTTTCTTTACTGGCAGGTTACAACAGCCAATTCGCTAGAACTATTTCGTTGACTCCCAAGACACAAACCTTCATTTCCCACACGGGCTGGAAGTACATTATTATGCGTCGACTGACAGTTTTTCTGCTTCTATTTTTCTGAATTTTACCGTGTGTACCCTTAATAGGTGGAATGGGCCTTTCAGCAAAGCTATTAATTTTTGTTTGAGCTACCGAGTATTTAGTCTTGATGCCCGAGCACTTTACTCGAAAGAGCTGCTTGAAAAAACTTCATGCAATATATGGTATAATGTTCTCAGAGTGACGTTGTTCTCTTTTGTGTGTCAGCATTCAAACCTTTGTCCCTATTTCTTCTTCCGCAGTTCAAAAGTCATGAGGAGAAAGCAATCAAGAGATACATCAAATATATCCATCGATGAAGGCCTACATTTTTTATGTAATACTGAATAAAACATTGAATATTGTCTGAAATGGAAGAAAAACGCCTCCACATTTTTGTCAATATCTCGCTAATAAGCGGTGATAAGGCCACGCACTGCTGTATCTGTTGCCTTTTTGACGTATGAAATGTCGGTATATTTTTTATAAAGGAAATCATTAGCCCGTGGCTATATTTGATTATTTTTGTAGGCTATCTTCCCCCACAAAAATTGATACACGTGTCAACACTGCTCGGCACTGGCTGCGCAAAAAAATTGAAACATTTCGTCATCAATTAAAAGAGTACTGATATGATTTTGATGCACCGCGAAAGGGACATCCTTGGTTTAAATTATCACAATTGTGATAATTGAAAATCGAATTTTATGAAGTGATCCATAGCTGTAGTGTGAAGCAGGTTCTTCGTTACATGCCCAACATAATGTCCAGCTAAAATTAACAGTGGATCTGTTTTTGCCAACCGTCGGTTGTGACTTTTCAACAGAAAATTACTATGAGGAAGTTGCACGCGAATCGGTCCTAGAACATGTTCGTAGAATTGTGCGGCGTGCGAGTACAAGGAATGAGGAAGGGAGGAAGGAAATGAGAAATACAGAAATGAAAATAAAAAAAAAGGGGCCCTCGTATTCGCGTGCTTCCCTGCAAAGGACGTCGAAATATGATGGTTTTCTGCCCGGAAGCACTGCGGTAGCATATACAGTCAATCTACGCTGCGCGAAATACGGGCGCCGTCTAGCAGTAATGTAGAAGAAGAAAAGAGAGCATTTTAAAACGAAGAACAACTGTTAAGTGGCAGCACCGTGTCATTTTAGTGATGCTAAAGAAACGCCCGCCTTTTCGTTTATAGTATCGCTTGTAAGTGCAGCGCAATAAACAATACGATGTTTAGAATGACGTATCTAGAATTTATCTAAACAAGGATACATACTGCCTAACACTTGTGTGTTGATGCTGTGCCCAAACATTCGCAATTTTTGATTTTTCATTTATAACGTTCACTATCGAGAACGCAGCCAGGCGATCAATATTAGTGGGCGTTCAGCAAGGAATAGAAGTTTTGCTTGGGTGGATGAATCAATTGAGAGACATACAAGCACGCCAACATTTTTGTGTTAAAGTATACCAAAAAAGACTGTCGTGTTGAAAAGAGAGCAAGAAAGAAATGGAAAAATTGCTGGTGGAAACACTTCTTGGTGGCGTGGATCTCATAGCCGCGTATCAAGCATACGATAACTAGCGTTGGAAGCAGTCGGATATTCAGGCACACTAGTAAACAATAGCATAGGCTTTTCTAGAAAGCGTACAAAGTTGGTGGGAAGTAATAGAAAGGGTAAGCAGGGGACATGTAAGAGTGAGGAATGGGGAAAAAAAGGATGGAGAAGAAACAGCATAGCATAGAAAGAACGAACAAGATAGAAAGGGATGAAACACAGACGGAGACCAGAAGAGCGATAGTGAAATTACCAAATATAAAGAAATAGAGAGGAACACATAAAGTAAAAAATACCTTACTTCGCTTTTCTCCTTCTGATTTGCTCAAAAAGCTTGTGGGGGTAATTCATTGGGAGCAAGGTCTCCTCGAAAGCATACGTAACGTTGTTCACGTATGCATATTAAAAGAGGTTTATTATTATCTGTGAATTAGAATACCTATTGCATGGCTTCGCCAAACCCTTATTGACAGTACAATGTCAATGCAATTGATAAAGCCGGTACGTGTCATCGTTGGTTTGCCACTTCTCTTGTGGGGAGAAGGTGCTACCAAAAACAAATAAATATTTCGGCAGTGGTTCCATTATTGAACCTATTTTTTTTTATAAACTATGTCGGTCGATTCGAGCAAAAATTTTAAGACAAACTATACATTTACAATCTACTTGCATACATGAAAGTTGAGAAGCTTTTTTTTTACATCTCTATACAGCCTGCGGACCAGACCCTTTCATCAGAACGTAAATGGTTCCATGCGATATGAAAGGAGGAAGGGCAAATGGTTTTGCCGGTGCTACTAATGGTACTCTATGCGATATAAACTTTCGAACTATATAATTGTTCACTAAAAATAATCGAAACGCGAAACGTCGAAAGTCGCACCTCATTTTATTTTTTTGACAGGTTTCTTGTTTAAAATTTATAAGAACATGCACTACAACCGCCCATAAGTTGAGCAGTACATGAGAGTGCCTTAAAATTTAAAGCTATCTGCTAAAATATTTAATGTGAATTATGAAACAAGCTTCCCGTGGGTTTATACATTTGATGACCAGAGGCAACTCATAGCAAATTGATAAAGATGGCTTCCACAACGGTGACTGACATACGTGAAGGTTGATCTATTTTAAGTAAACCGGTGCTATACACGGGCCGTCACTATCCATATGTTGCGCTATACAACCATTACGTGGGCGTCCGACTCCGCTGCTTCGAGGAACGCAGTGAAATAATGCCTGTTGATACGTGTTCAGTGGACATGTTTAGTTGCGGCTGAAACGACAGGCACATGCCAGTTTAAACCGAGCAAGGTTGAAGAAACGTACGCTAAATTATTAGATATAAAAAAAGGTGAACACCGGGTGTAACAAAAGACAACAATATCACTAGCGGATCTGGTTTCCGTAAGGCCGCTTGTCGAAACGTCAGCTCAAGCGACGCCCCACGGTCGCCAATTTCGCGTATTTTCTTCCACCCAACGTGTGCTTTCCTTTGAACTAAATTTTAGGTAATGCAAAGCATGCATGCAAGTTACAGCCAACAGCACTATTGTTAACATTTTATAACAATATTTTGTCTGAGTTTAAACATTGAGGATTAAACACTTTACTTCTCCTATGGTACTCAGTTTGCTGAAACCTACATAACATTTTATGGTATGAAACGTCTAGTGCTCGCGCGAGGCGCCAGAATATGTTACGTATGAAACTATTCTGCTCCCCGAGTTCTACTCCTTAGAATAATAATTGAGTGAATGAGCGATGTCGTTTAGTAGCCTACCAGTCAACTGTAGCTGTTGAATCATCGTAACCACTTCTGTAACATAGCTGACAGGAAGTAGCACTTTTCACCCAATAAAGAACGGTTTGACATCGCCGACTGACGCCATCTGTTCTACATGACAGCCATAGACAGCTTCACTGGTCATGCAGCCACGTTTCCCGTAGCGAATCACCTAAGTAGCTCAAGGACAGGTCGCCGTGCTTTGTGTAGACAAAGGAAGATAAATGAAAAGCCACAAAATATCTAGAACAACAATAACGCTAACACACAGTAACACATTCAATCTTTTATGAATAATTAACTAATTATTAATTGATTGATTTATATGTGGTGTTTAACGTCCCAAAACCACCATATGGTTGTGAGAGACGTCGTAGTAGGGCGCTCTGAAAATTTCGACCACTTGAGGTTCTTTAACGTGCACCCAAATCTGAGCACCCGGGCGTATAGCATTTTCGCCTCCCTCGAAAATGCAGCCGCCGCAGCGGGGACTTGATCCCGTGACCTGCGGGTCAGCAGCCGAGTACCTTAGCCAATAGGCCACCGCGGCGGGGCAAACCAAACAAAAAAAAAGCCAGAAACACGAGAAACCCCGATTGCTTTCAGTGTCGTCACAGTATACAGTCTACTGTAATATCAGTTGATGATATGCATAAGTGGAACAAGTGCTTGCTAGATCTTCCTTTGTACCATTGTACCTGTTATTATCGAACCAGTCTGCTTCAGCTCTACGAAAGGAGGAAATCCTCTCCCAATAATCTCCATATCTCTGTGTTTGTATGAGCCGATTCCTCTTTGCACCTCTGGAGTACTACATTTCTTTTGTGGTAGATGTCCAATGTAACTGACTTTCGCTCTTAAACGGACACTGTTTTTTTTTGCTCCGAAAAGCGTCATCTAAACGAAACAAAATAATGGTTAGAACATTAGAATGTATGACGTGTAGACCTACTCTGAAAACGAACGCGCGATGGTCTGGCAGATCATGATATTTGATTGAGGCACGGGCATTGACCAACGTTTATGTCTCCTAACTCGTGCCTGTGCCGATGGCACTACTGTCTACAAAAAATTCATGCGAAACAAACTCTGATGTATCAACCTTAAGTCGATAAATTAAGGTCGCATCGCCACAGAGTTAGAGTTGCGCAAACAAAAAAAAAGCTTTCCCAGCCACACAAATAACCTAAAGCTGGTTGCGAAAATCCAGAGAGCAGACCGTAATTAAGGCATCGTCGACTAACAGCACTTTTTTCAGCCATCTTCCAAAATAAAGTGTTAGTGCTATATTTGTTTTATTGTATTGATGACAACTTAAGAACATATCGCTCCACACGTATGTTTAAATTATATCAGACCTAAAGCTTCAACGTGGTCAAAGGAGGCTTGCCGTCAAATACAACAGGGTAGGGTCACAGTGTTTTTTTTTCTTACTTGTAGCCACATGACGTCCGATTAAAAAAACGGTCGAAAAGTGAACTTACAGAACTATATCTTGTATCTTTTTTGCGGCGAATAATAATTCGTATACCTATCATAACTATGAACTATAAAAAAAACTACAAGAGTGAAGCATTTTTGTGCGATAAGATACTCCATGCAGATATCGCCCAACCTTTTCTCTGCACGCATATACATGATCAATATGTTTATAGAAAAGTAAGAATGTAGTTCGCAATACGAAGCCGTCTGGCGCAAGCCCTAAACAGGGCATAGGCTCGAACAGTTCAACAATTCAGTAAAATGATCCCGATTCAATATGGGAACTGAAAGCAGGCAGTGCGAAAATAAAAATATTTACATTGACCGTCTGCGTCAGTAACAAGATCTTCCGATGAAACTCAAGCTGCACCCTGCCCATGTGAAAGGTGTTTGTTTTGTACCGTTTCACGAGTCAAGCCTCTCGTATATATCTTGCACGTCAAACCAGTTATGAAACTATCTTCTTCGAGATAAACCCTGATTCCAGGTCTACATCGCAAAGCCAACTTTCTTCTAGTATATGTAAGTTCTTCTTACTTTGGGCTCATTAAATTATTTTGTCGCACCAATTGGAGGCATATTCTTTGCACTGACATTACTAGTACGCAATCTGCATTGAAAATGTGTTTTGTATTGGAACTCAGCAGTTGTTTTTAGTCTGCCTTATTATTGTTTTGTCGTGAATTCCACCATAAATAAAGTTACACCGCAAAACACAGTTGCAAGTATTTTAGCACACATTGATGGGCTCCATTTCTATGTGGTGCATCTTACAAAACGTAGAGCCGTGTTGATCAAGCATGAGTAAGCAATAATGCCCCACGGACAATTGGACACTCTCCAATGCTTGCTTGATATTTTAGTGTTTTAGAACAGTGTTCAAGTAGCGGAAACATCGGCTGTGGATGACTGTCAGTCATGCTTCCATTTATTTCTAAAAAGGATCAACGGCCGATATTATCTGCGGAGTTATTATCTTTTCGCATCCTTAAAAATAACTCTGCTTAACAATTGCTCAATAAGCGCTGTCACATATGGGAATACCAGTGTGGTCACACCCTTTAACTAGGAGGAAATGATCGTATGTGTGAAAGGATAAGAGAATGGAAGCGACTACTGAATGGCAATTGGACATCATGCTCGTCGCATGTCAATGTAAGCTGGCTTTTACAGAATATGCTACCAAACAAATATAACTAACTAAATGTAGGGTGTCCTATATGCACATCTAAATTCTTTCTTTTGCAGAAGTGTCGTGATGAAGATGCTTGTTGGCGCCCTGGTGTGTGCGTATCTGGCACTGGCAAATTCTCGTATGATATTATCGTTCCTGAAGGCCTTTACCTAATAATTTGTTATCGAGTCTCGCTTATAATCAAATGTGTATAAAGTAGTCTATTCATGGCAAATAATATTGACGAACAATATCTTCGAGGAAATATTCAAGAATATCTTTATTACGAAATGCGAATTTTTCAAGAAAAAGCACGAAACACGCCGCAATAAAAAGGAAGAAACGGAAAAAAAATTCGGCCGATTCAACGTAACTGGGATTCAACAACATGGGAAGCTTGCAGAGGGAAGGTGACTGTGTTCAAATTTTTTCGTTCAGCGACACGTCATAAAATGACACTATATATTTATATATATACAATTGATGTTTATAAAGCTAATTGTTTACACTTGCGCAAAGATGTCAACTGAAATATGCGTATCAGCGAAACGAGAAGCTGATATGAAACGCTGATGCTGGCCCTGGACACTGCTATAATAATCGACTTCACCACGTGACACCTCACCACAATTGACGTTAGCCTGATATGACGGCTATGTCAAACATATGTAATGTTTATGAAATTGGGTACGCAGTACTGCAACCACTATGACGTTGCAGGAAGATTACCGTCCATTTGATATGTAGTTTCGAGACCTGTCATAGCTGTGTGGTAGAATGCTTGACTGCCACGCAGAATACTTGGGGTCGATTCCTGCTGGGACCCGGAAGTTCATTTTTTGCATTCGTTTGGGTTTCAGCGTTGCCAATGTCTTCAACGTTCAGAGTTGCCAATGGCTTTTCTTAACACTGACATTTATTCTATACTTTAGTTAGGTCGACGCTACCGATGTCGGGTATTGTTTAACGCTGACGCGTTGGAATTGCCCATGCATGTTCTCGTCTTTCCTGGGTAGACACTAAGTATCAATCATCTGTGGCGCATACCCGCATACCAGCGACACATACCCGCCCGTGTGTATATGGCACTGTGTGACGGGAAGTGTTTGACGCTGCACTCGACGGGATTGTGACATTATTTAGGTCTTGACCAGCGCATCATATTCGTCAAACCATTTTACCCTCCCATGCTAATTTTGGTTCACGCCAAGTTTAGAGGGTGAAATATGAGAGCACCCAAACGTGAGCGGCTAGATAGATAGATAGATAGATAGATAGATAGATAGATAGATAGATAGATAGATAGATAGATAGATAGATAGATAGATAGATAGATAGATAGATAGATAGACAGATAGATAGATAGATAGATAGATACGCTCAAAGTCGCAGAAGTTAATTAGGAATGCTTCGCATTTAAAAAGATATTGCATCGATATTAAGGAGAAAGCATTGGGTAAACCAATTTTATCATAAAATAACGCCTGAAGCAACACATGATCGTCATCCTGACAAAAAGTAAAGTTCTATGGTACGTTCAGGATTATCCAAGAATGTGAAGATGAAAGAATAATTGGCCACGTGGTGATGTAAAACGAAGCTAAAGCATCAAGTTAGCTTGGCAGGACCATGACCACAAGACCACTGCAAAGACGGGCAGTGGAAGTACTAACCTGCTTTCTGTATTCTTGTACTTGAGCGAAGCAACAATGTTTATGTTGACGCAATATACACGCAGTTCGCGCCTAATTGTTTTGTTCGGCTAATTTAAGTTTCTCAGTTTGCAACAGCATCAATGCAGCTCACTCGAAACTGTGTGGCTGTGTTTGCTCCTTAAAGTTGAGGAAGTGCGTGCGATTCAGACCGAATATCTGAAGAACTGGCCTGGTCCAATTTGCAGTGAAATCCCGCACTGCGCAGATGGCGTTGACGAGCCGCTTGTAGCTTAAGACATGTTCATAACAGATGGTGCAGCACTGGTGCAGGACAAAATAAGAAACTTGAGGTTGTTTCGGTGTAATTCCGACTTAGCGCGGATTGAAGGCGTCACAGCCACAGTCGGATAAGCACTTCGCAGCGATGTTTCTTCTTTGCGAGTTAGCCTAATCAGCAGATCACCACGTCAAATGAACAAAAAAATTGTAGGGCAAAGCAACAAACGTATCGTCACTGCATTGCTTCGCACTGTTTACACCACCAAGTTTTTCCTTCATAAGCCTTTTATATTAAGAAATTGGGTATATTGCTATAACACCGACTGGTTCGCTTTGCATTTCAAACATGTTAGCGGAATTTTGGTACTCAGCTATTGTTGAATGTCTATTGTTTTGATATTCAGAAGATCCCGAGTGTCCTCTTATCAACTGTGTATCAGGATGGAACGCTGGATGCTTGATCACTAAAGACCAATGTCAGTGCTTCTGTGGTGAGTACATGGTACGTTTATCTCCATTGCGGTGTGAAGTATACATCCTGACTTCACTAAAGTGAACTTTCTACGCATTCGCCGATGATATTGTCCGCATTATTGCATTACCGCACTAAGACCATTGTACCTGCAACGCAAGTTTTTTTGAGTGCTTGTTCCACAGATGCACTATTTATGAAAATAGGAAAGTAGGTGTTCCAATCAAGACTTTTTTCGGACCGCCATTCCAAGTGTAGGTACATTATAGAAGCCACAATTTCACTACAAGAACGAAGGAATGAATGCGACGGACCAGTGGTTATCCAGTCTACGCGCGTCGCACCCGGCCAGGTCTATTTCTTATTCTTGAGTTTAAGTATGATGTTCTTTAACCCCGGTTTGCTCCCTGATCTACAGTACTCTTATTGTCTCTTCAGGTTACCGCTATCATTTTCAGCCCTCATATTTTAACTTATATGTGTACGAAGCTCTTCTTTTTTTTTGGCTTTCTTGCATGAATGTATAGGTCACTGTATAATCTCGCTGTCACTTTTTCGAGCAGCACCTTTTTTGTGTGTTGCAGTGGAAAAAGAAAGTCCTTGTGAATTTATCGCTGAGAACTTTCAAAGCAGCTGCACACCTGACCAATTTATTGATTGCAACCCAGATGTCTCTCCTTGCATGTGTCGTTGCAGTAAGTCGAATAACAACGCACTGATTTTTAATTCGAATCCTACAAGAGCCCATGAGTTCGTTCAAACTACACATGGTAATGACAGTGATATAAAAGAGTAGAGTGTGTACTGCTAAAATTGAGCTTTTATTGCTGGTGAAGATTAGCGATATACAAGAGGTAATAAAGAACCCATTTATAAGGCTGCCTACTTCATAACACACTCCACCCCAATCATAACCGGGTTTTGGCGTGTTTTGTTCCGTGTCTCAAATTTAACTAAAATGAACAGCAACTAAACCAAAATAATAAGAATAGTAAATACTGTGAATATAATACACTTTAGCGTGTAGGCGCACTTTCGATCGAAAATTTCAAACTTCAAGTCTACTGACCATTTTTACACCAGCCCATGGACATCAGAATGCTGTGCGGCAGCCGTATGAATTACATTAAATACGGTCGCGTCACTTGCACAAATTAGTGCAAGGCTGGGCCAACAAAAGAGCTGATGGGCACCTAGCAAGTTTATGAAGTTGCTGATTTTTGTCTGGGACACACGCCAATCTCGGCCCTAGCGTTCTTGTAGTAAAAAGAAAATTGATCTAGTTGAAATCAAGCGCGACAATGAAGGTCCCTAGAGCATTTATAAAATGAAGTTTTATATGTTTAGGACTAACCCACTTTATATCTTCGGGGAATAGTAAATACACTCAAAGGAATTCAGGATAAGCACGAAACATATACAGTTACTTAAGAAATGGCTCAGAATGAACACAATATGAGTAATCAAGGTTTGACTTCGTAGACGTTCTTTACGCCCCATGCCAAAGGAATGCAAATATTTCAGTGACGTAGAACTTTCTGTATCTCGTCACTTCAAAGACGCAGCCACAGCTACTGTCTAAGCTGGCCAGTGCAACTGGCAAAGAGACGATTTTGTGATATTGGCAAATTGGCATAAAATCTATTAAAGTCTGCATGAACTTCTGCAGCAGCGCTGCAATACATCACTCGAAAATCAGAATTCAAAAACACTACAAAGCCAGTATGAACTTCTGCAGCAGTGCTGCACTATTTCACTCAATCATGGGCATAGAAATACAGTACATGAATCATTTTAAAACCAAGTCACTCAGTTGTACTTTTTAGCTCATGTTTTCTACAATCTTATAAAGACAATGCTTTCGAACCATGAACTGCAATAGTTTACCGGGGTGGGGGGAGCACGACATTGATGAAGACCTGTCTTATTGACTCGTAGGATTTACCTTTGCCAAACACTTACGACCAGAAAACATAGTCATGTGTTAGCAGTGCCACGTAGTACTTAAGCAGTTTTACCTTTAGGTAACACGTGTTTTGAACATTTATTGTTCGTCCTGGGTCCGATAAGTAGTGAGGCAGATATGAAATTTAGTATCAAAAAAACATCCTGCCTGCAGAAAACTAGAACCACAAGTCTCGTCTCTATTTTCATAGTCTACTCAGCATATTGTCTTAAAAATTCATTTTTCTTTCTTTACAGCTCTCAGGTAGTACCCGCACCAATGTCGGACCTTTTGATCCAGCCCCTTTACTTTGGTTTGTTCATTTGACGTTAAAACTGAAATGTGTAGAAGTTCGCATTAGAAAAATAAATTTTGTGGAACAAACAACTTGTTTTCTTTGTTACTGGCAATAAATACAGTATTTAGAGACTTCGTTAAAATATTATACTGGTAGATATTCAAACTAATTTACGCAAGTACGAGCTTTGCTCCTCACTCCACTAAACTAAGCAATTGTTTTTGGCTTTCGAAATAGAGGAGACGTTATGGCTTTTAATACTACACTAGTATAATACGTGAACATGACATATAGTACAATTAGAGAGACCAGATCTTTACTAAAACTTACTCATTTTGGCGGCGTTTATTTACCGTGCACACGCTGGTAAGTAAAGAGAAGGATACTGTGATTAAAATATTCTAGAGGATACCAAGAAAGAATACGAAAAAGCATGAAATGTGCAAATCAAACTGACAACAATATTTACCCTAAAATGTCAGGTAAGTTAAAGTAAATTCAGATGAGTAATAAAATAATGTCTGTCAAACCCATCGCTGTTTTGAAAATAAGACATGCTACTCACCACGTGTAAAATATATTCAGACAGAAGCAGACCACTTGGATCAGCATGCCAAGTTTGTTCATTGACACGAGACCTTGACACTGAAGCCGGTCCCTTCGCCGGCTGTTCTTATTGTTTTATTCGCGCTAGCTGCTCGCACTTCAAGGCACCGGTGTTCATCATCGCAAACGGTTATGACTGCGAGCGCACGGACCTGGTGGCATGGCCTTTGGTAGATGGCAATGATTGCAGTAGAACCTCCGTGATACAGTTATGGCTTGTATGAATTTTGGATGATAGGAATTTTTATGCGCTCTCAGCTATGACCCATTAAGCTGCGATGCGATGCCGGAATGGGCTGTTCAGAACAAATATTCATGTCACCATGCTTGATAGAACGCACACTATCGCACAGGGGCTGCTCCCATTGTCACAAAATACGTGACTATTAAGTGCACAATAACATGGCGCATGCGCGCGACGCCATGTTGTAGCCTCCGAGATTGCGCGCGTGAATTTCAGAGCCCTAAATGCCCCTTCGTGGGCCGTAGCGTTCAGATTATACGAATGAAGCTGGCATCATACTTTTTTTTCAACGCGTTTAAACTCCAGGCAGTTTCTTGTGGGTCGAACATAAGAAAGAAACGAGAACGGGTTCAGGAATACTTTAGGTCATGAGAATGACCTGAACGGGCTTCTTCTCGATGACATAATTTGCGTAAGACAGCAGTCTCTCGCCGGCGCTTTAATTCACGCTAGAAGGTTCCAACTCGACTTGATATCAAGTGATGTCCTCAGCGACCGTGATGATGGCACTGATTTTGATGGCACTGAGGCGTACAATGACGTGATGAGTGAAATCTACCCAGTTCCCGCGGTTACAATGAAATTCGCCCACTTCCCGAAAACGCAGCGAGCGCGCACTGCCGTAGCCGATGACGACAACGGCTCAACCGTCCAGCACTACGCCCATAGAGAAGCATACATAAAGAGCTGACACTCCCGTAGGGCTCTGCGGCCGAGCTACTGCGCTGCTTTCGGCGCCACGTGTGGTTTTCAGACCCGATAACGTCTCAGGCTAAATGAAAAAAAAAATATTTGTATTTCTTTCCAACACTGCGATTTGAACCAGTACCCTCATGTCCCGAAAGCGAGTGTTTTACCACTAGGCTACACACCCATGCTTCGACAAATGGAATACATGTACAGCACATCTAAATCACTTGAATGTGCCCCTTTGTGCAAAAAGAAAAACGGAAATACAAGACTTTCAAGTCATACTTTACTGTTTCCTCTCGTACGACGTTGAATGTCCTCCTGCGAGACATGATGTAGAGCGGATATAGAAAATTGCACAAATTATTCAAATTTCTTTTTTGCAAAAAAGATGATGCTAAACTTGAGTATTTGTCCTCGTGAAGAAGCTATTACATGTCTTAAAACAGAATAAAAGCGAGGATGGGTACGCCATCTGGCGATTGGTCAGACCCTTTCTTGCTGAGCCGTGGAAAGGCTACAGTGGCCACTCTTTATACAGTATATTTCTTTATGCTACGCCCCTCAAACGTCTGCGCAGTCGCAAGCTGCAACCATGCAGGCTGCATCATAGCTGCATCGTGATGCCACGCCCAACAAGATTTCTGCTGTGAAATGGTTTGTCGGCTTTTGCTGTGTCGCGCAGTAAGCGGCGGATGTGGCATAAACAGATAAATGGCAGGAACGGCATCCGGAGAGGCACAGGAGGTCGCATACATTCTCAGCACGTCTTTTCCCTTTTCTGAAGAGGTAGATCACATTCGTATCATTGTAAACTCTGGGAGGAAGGTCACTCATGACCATCTTCAGCAAAACAAGTTTCTCATGGCTTCTGGAAAACGAATAAATCTTTTCTTACAGCTAATATCCCCAAACTATAACTAGGAAGCAACTCACTCATATTTTCTTCTGTTTTATCATGACTCGACGTGTCTGGAGGTGTACAGTGACATACCGAATGACCTCGACCCGATGCCGGATGACTGGACATCATGATGGGCAATACTGGAGGCTTCAGGAGAACAATTGTTGGTTCAGTGTTGGGCACTGAAAGTAGCAGTCGGCAAATTGATTGGGCTTATATCTGGAGAAACTCCTGCGCTCGATGGAAGGTGATTGTGTCCCAACGACTGCTGCGAAATCTTCGGAAGGGGGTGTGGAGCATGTGCGAGAGCGCTATTTGTTTCTATTAGCCCTTCTGATTCTGGTGACGTATAAAAAAAAATCGGAGCTAGTATCTGCATGGGCAACTGTAGAAAATGGGAGAGTAAGGTCCTAGTTCCTAATTGCGTCGAACCAAAGGTGTCAACCCTGGCCACTCTATTGATGGTGCTGAGCTTGGTCTCCGAAGGAATGTAGATTGGTGGGTGGCCGAGATAAGTCGAAAACTCCAACGTTCACGCTAATATTCAGTACGCTATTAACTTTGTCGATATAACTTGACACACATAACGTGAACAGGTAAGAGATTGTAATTAAATACGTTTATATGGGCACGAAGCAATACAAAGCACGGCCTTGGATGGCAGAGGAATATTTAGAGCAATAGAATTCAGAAGACCTAAATAGAAAGAACCGAATAACCTCGAGCAAGACAGGGCGTGTTGGTGATGATTGCATTTGGTCTTCGTGTTGCAGTGGATGTAACGAAGCCTTATGCGAAGAAGCAGAAAGATGAGGGAGTTGGAAGCGTTTGTGCTGTGTCGTTCTAGTCTTTTGACACCATCGTGCTCGTTCATTTTTTCAAGTGTGATAATGATGATAAGAGGCCGAATTTATAGGCACTGAAAAAGTGTTTTTTTTAGACGTTCAATTTGCCCCGCCGCGGTGGTCCAGTGGCTAAGGTACTCGGCTGCTGACCCGCAGGGCGCGGGTTCGAATCCCGGCTGCGGCGGCTGCATTTCCGATGGAGGCGGAAATGTTGTAGGCCAGTGTGCTCAGATTTGGGTGCACGTTAAAGAACCCCAGGTGGTCTAAATTTCCGGAGCCCTCCACTACGGCGTCTCTCATAATCATATAGTGGTTTTGGGACGTTAAACCTCACATATCAATCAATAGACGTTCAAGTTAGAGAGGCAAACCACGTTTCAGGTTTACGAAGTCATGAAGTTGCCACAATAATGTTTTACATAAATGAAAATACTTTTGAAATAATGACAAGCACGACGTGTATCGACAACAGGAAAGTGATATGACATGGCGGCTTCGCACTAGTAGTGACAAGCCTGAAGGAAGAGCGTAGTTGGGTGGCCTTCCTTGTTTGTGTCTTTCTTTTTGTTTATTTCTGGTTGTTCTGTTCGTTTTATGTACCTTTTACTTTTTATTTGCTTCTATCTATGCTTTGTCAATTTTCATATAGTCATTTATATTTTTTATCTCTCGCTGCTTCCTTTTAGGGGCGAAGCTCCTTATGGCGTGGCTTGTGCGTCCCTTGTAGTACGTAACCACTAGTGGCACATACCCGAAATAGGTATAACATTTGACCTCCAAGGTGGCGCCGGTGATATATTTCTTCTGTGCGTTGTTCAACAATAAAAATAGTGCTCAATGTACATGCCAATGGCTGCTAATGGGGAATGAGAGACAGGAGCATTCGGCTTTTAGTCAACGCGCACGCTGCAATCCCCATTAGCAGCGATTGGCATGTACATTGAGCACTATCGGACAAGATAGGGTTGCTACATTACACTCGCTGGGTGTAACCTCCTTAGTTTTAGAAAGGTTTAGCGAGCGTTGAGCTGCAGGGCCATGAATACAATGAACTAGTATATATCATGAATGAATTCGAGGTGGTTAAAGGGGGGAAGCAGATACGAAGCACGAGCCGTAAGAAATTAAAAGCTGAGTCCTCCTGTCTCTCTATATATATATATATATATATATATATATATATATATATATATATATATATATATATATATATATATATATATATATATATATATATATATATATATATATATATATATATATATATATATATATATATATATATATATATATATATATATATATATATATATATATATATATATATATATATATATATATATATATATATATATATATATATATATATATATATATATATATATATATATATATATATATATATATATATATATATATATATATATATATATATATATATATATATATATATATATATATATATATATATATATATATATATATATATATATATATATATATATATATATATATATATATATATATATATATATATATATATATATATATATATATATATATATATATATATATATATATATATATATATATATATATATATATATATATATATATATATATATATATATATATATATATATATATATATATATATATATATATATATATATATATATATATATATATATATATATATATATATATATATATATATATATATATATATATATATATATATATATATATATATATATATATATATATATATATATATATATATATATATATATATATATATATATATATATATATATATATATATATATATATATATATATATATATATATATATATATATATATATATATATATATATATATATATATATATATATATATATATATATATATATATATATATATATATATATATATATATATATATATATATATATATATATATATATATATATATATATATATATATATATATATATATATATATATATATATATATATATATATATATATATATATATATATATATATATATATATATATATATATATATATATATATATATATATATATATATATATATATATATATATATATATATATATATATATATATATATATATATATATAGACATGTACATTGAGCACTATCTGACAGGAAAAGGTTGCTACGTTATACTGGCTGGGCGTAACTTCCTTGGTTTTAGAAAGGTTTAGCGAGCATCCGGCCGCAGTGCCATGAATACAGTGAACTAGTATATACTGTCACGTGCGTCCCGCGAAAAAGACGAAGGCGACAGCGCATACGCGCATCTGCACGCTTTTATGCAGAACGCAACAACGAGAAAGATGAGGAACTCTCTCTCACGCGGTTAACAAAAAGACCGACCCGCTGCTGTTTTCTCAGCGTCTTCGAGTACGACCTCTCTCTTGACGTCGCGACACTGGTGGAGGTGCTGGGGCCTGCAACCTGATGCAAGAAAGCGTTGTTCGGGACCGTACACCCAGCACGGAGCCTCAACGTCTTGTTGCGACTCCAGTACACCGATTCAGCTGGCGCCTATTAGGCCTAAGCCCAGAACTCTTGACGGCATCTCCTGTTACCAACATGGCGGCCCCTTCAGCGTCTGCGAATCTTCCCCCGGCCCCGGCCCAGATGACTCATCCTTACCGGTTAACTTTTCAGACTCCTCGTGTTCCCGAAGTCTTCCGTGGAGAACCGTATGAAGATGTCGAGGACTGGCTCGACCAGTTCGAGCGGACCGCTGTGGTGAATCGTTGGAGCGTGCAAGAAAAACTTGGCCGTGCCTACTTCGCAATGGAAAATAGCGCTCGCACATGGTACGAGAACAGAGAGCCTACTTTCCAAACCTGGGACAATTTCCGCCAAAAGCTTCTCGAGACGTTCCTGAGTGCGGACCGACGGGATCTCGCACAACAGATGATCGAAGCCCGCATGCAAAAGCCGAACGAAAGCGTGGCCATGTTCGCTGAGGATATGGCCCGTCTATTTCGCCGCGCTGACCCTGACATGCCCGAGGCAAGGAAAGTTCGTCATCTGATGCGGGGAGTTAAGGAACCGCTTTTCGCCGGCCTTGTACGAAATCCGCCAACAACAGTGGATGAATTCATCAAAGAGGCGACTGTCATTGAGCGGGCGCTCCGGCAACGATGCCGCCACTTTGACCGCCTGCCCGACCAAACGCCTGTTGGTGCCGCCGCTCAAAACGCTGCCGTTTCTGAAAACTCTTTACGGCAAATGATTCGACAAATCCTGCGGGAAGAGCTGCGGGCCCTCGGCCTTCCGTCTACCGATCCCCCAGTTGCTTCTGTTGCAGAAATCGTGCGCCAGGAACTACGGCAAGCCTTTCCATCACCGGCGCCACCACCCGAACCACGTCCACTGACCTATGCTGATGCCGTCCGCCGTCATCCGCCTGCCCCAGAAGAAGCACCCTTTCAGCCGCGGCCCGTTACCTTGCCGTGGTGGCAGCGTGAACCTGTGCGGCGACCACCAGTACGTCGGACCGACTTGTGGCGCACTGCCGACCGTCGACCCCTTTGTTTCCACTGCGGCGAACCAGGCCACATCTCGCGCTACTGCCGTCATCGAGAAACCCGGTTTGGAAACTCTTCTCGGCCCGCTTCTTTTTATTCTGAAGACCCTCGTGACCATGGTGCTGATCACCTACCGACCAACCAAGCGTCTTCACCAAGTCGTCGCTGGCGGTCTCCCTCACCTGCACGAGGTCAGAATTCCCCGAATCTCCAAAGATACGCGGACGCCATCAGAAACCGCTCCCCAAGCCCGTGCCAGAGAAACTAACTGCCGCGACCTCCGGGGGCAAGGTTGCCAATTGCCGAGACGCCAAAAAGACCCCCTTGCCTCTACACAAAGACGACGTGACGACGGTGATGACGAAGACGACAACAACCACGAGTACTACTGCCAATGAATTTGTACGTGCCGACCTCAGCGTTATTATAGACGGACACCACGTAACAGCACTGGTTGACACTGGTGCTGACTTCTCTATTATGCGACAAGAGCTCGCCGACCGCCTTAAGAAGGTTAAGACGCCGTGGAGTGGGCCGAGTATAAGAAGTGCTGGTGGGCAGCTAATGACGCCAACTGGTAAATGCACCGCTCGGCTCGTAATCGATGATTCGAACTTCGTCGCCACTTTTGTCATTTTACCGGACTGTTGTAAAGAGTTGATTTTGGGTATGGATTTTCTGCGAGAGTACGGTGCTATCATCAACATCCCAGAACGTATCGTCACCTTTTCCGCCCATCCTTACGTCGACGCCACCACTGAAGAACAACTGCAACGTTTACGTGTAGCCGATGATGTGATGCTCCTGCCGAGATCTTGCTGCCTTGTGTCGGTGTTGTGTGAACGGCCGTGCCGTAATGAGGTGATAGCGGAGCGAATAGACACGCTATTGCTTACGCAAGGTGTTTCAATAGCGAGAGGCATTCTGGCACTAATTGATGGGCGGGCAGAAGTCCTCATCACCAACTTCAGCAACGAGCGTCGTCACATCCAGAAGGGCACCGCGATTGCCTACTACGACGACGTGGACCAAGCCAGAGATTGCTTCGCTTTGCAACCGGACGAGGCGACCATCCCAGCCTCGACACCTTTGTCTGTCAACATTTGCTCAACCCTGTCAGCCTCGGAAAAACAGCGCCTACTAGAGCTGATACACCAGTTCAAAAATTGTTTTCGCTGCACGTCGAAAGTCAAGCGAACACCACTGACCCGGCACCGAATCATCATTGAAGAAAATACGAGACCGATCCGTCAAAACCCATACCGTGTGGCTCCGAAAGAACGTGAGGAGATCCAAAAGCAAGTTCAGAAGATGCTCCAAGATGACGTAATACAGCCTTCCAAGAGTCCCTGGGCAGTCCCCCGTGGTATTGGTTAAAAAGAAAGACTGGCAGCTTGCGTTTCTGTATAGATTACCGCAAGTTAAACCAAGTAACGAAGAAAGACGTCTACCCACTGCCACGTATAGATGACTCTCTTGATCGGCTGCGGCATGCACGCTATTTCTCATCGATGGACCTGCGAAGTGGCTATTGGCAAATAGAGGTCGACGAGAGAGACCGTGAGAAAACTGCTTTCGTGACGCCCGACGGTCTTATGAATTTAAAGTGCTTCCATTCGGGTTATGCTCAGCGCCAGCCACTTTTCAGCGTTTAATGGACACTGTGCTATCAGGACTTAAGTGGCAGACATGCTTGGTTTATCTAGACGACGTTGTCGTCTTCTCAGCTACATTCGAGGAACACCTAAGTCGATTATTCGCAGTTCTACAAGCTATACGTTCGGCTGGCCTGACTTTAAAGCCAGAGAAGTGCCATTTCGGTTTCAACGAACTTTGCTTCTTAGGCCACGTGGTCAGCCACGAAGGTGTTCGACCTGACCCGGGCAAAATCGACGCTGTCGCAAAGTTTCCCGCACCGCATGACAAAAGAGCAGTGAGACGCTTCTTAGGCCTCTGCGCTTATTACCGACGATTCATCGCCAACTTTTCGTCTATTGCGGCGCCTCTGACGCGGCTCACACGAGAGGATGTCCCCTTTCTTTGGAGCGAAAAGGAACAAACAGCGTTCAACGAATTACGCCAAGCGCCTCCAAACACCTCCGGTTCTGGCGCACTTTGACCAGGAAGCGCCAACAGCACTTCACACCGACGCAAGCAATGTAGGCCTGGGCGCCGTACTGATACAATGGCAAGATAACTCCGAGAAAGTGATAGCCTATGCCAGCAGAGCTCTCTCTCGCACGGAAGAGAACTACTCGACTACCGAGAAAGAGTGCCTCGCCGTGGTTTGGGCGGTTCTCAAATTTCGACCGTATCTGTACGGCCGCTCATTCAAGGTCGTCAGTGATCACCACTCGCTTTGCTGGCTCACTAACTTGAAAGACCCATCCGGCCGTTTAGCACGCTGGAGCCTTCGGCTTCAGGAGTTTGATATGACCATTATTTATAAATCAGGGAAGAAGCACACCGACGCAGACTGTCTCTCGCGGTCACCCGTTGAGCCTGCCGCTATTAATGACGAGTCTATGGACGCGCATTCTTGGGAGTCATCAACGCGGCCACTATCTCACAAGAGCAGCGCCGTGACCCTGACCTGCTTTCGCTTATCGATTTCTTAGAAGGACGACGGGAAGACGTGCCGCGAATTTTTGCGAGAGGAGTGCCATCTTTTTGTTTAAGGAACGACGTCCTATACAAGAAAAACTTTTCTCCCACCGGCAGCCCATACTTGCTCGTCGTCCCTGCATGCACTGCGAAAAGAAATTCTGGAAGCCTGCCATGATGAAGTCACCTCTGGTCATCTCGGTTACACTCGAACATTGTCCCGTCTGCAAAACAGTTACTACTGGCCTAACCTACCTGCTGCTGTGAAACATCACGTCCAAACATGTGCCGACTGTCAAAGACGCAAAGCACCACCCGGCAGGCCGGCAGGCTTATTACATTCCGTTCAAGTACCAGCAAAGCCATTCGCCCAAATCGGAATGGATTTCCTGGGCCCATTCCCAACTTCTACCACAGGGAACAGATGGATCATTGTCGCCACTGATTACTTGTCTCGCTACGCAGAAACTAAAGCCATGCCGAGGGCCACAGCAGCAGAAGCGGCTCATTTCTTCATAGAAAACGTCGTCCTTCGGCATGGTGCTCCAACAGTTCTCATCACGGATAGAGGAACTGCGTTCGTGGCAGAACTTTTGGAGTCGGTTCTCAGGCTCAGTGGTACAGCTCACCGGAGAACAACGGCGTACCACCCACAAACAAACGGACTAACAGAGCGGCTTAATAAGACCCTCGCAGACATGCTCTGCATGTATGTCGACTCAGAACACAAGAACTGGGACGAAATCTTGCCTTATGTGACCTTCGCCTATAATACCGCCCGACAGGAAACTACCGGAATGACGCCGTTTAGTTTAATACACGGGCGCGAAGTCACTACAACGTTGGACGCTATGCTGCCGCACGAGTGTGACGACACTCACGCTGACGCCGAAGAATTTGATCAGCGTGCCGAAGAAGCCCGACAGCTAGCCCGCGTGCGTATTTGTCACCAGCAACACAAAGATGCGAAACGGTACGACCTACGACATAAATTGGTAACCTACAAACCAGGCGACAAGGTATGGGTCTGGATCCCAATACGTCGACGCGGACTTTCAGAAAAGCTATTACGACGATACTTTGGCCC
Organism: Rhipicephalus microplus; assembly: GCF_013339725.1. Classification (NCBI taxonomy): domain Eukaryota; kingdom Metazoa; phylum Arthropoda; class Arachnida; order Ixodida; family Ixodidae; genus Rhipicephalus; species Rhipicephalus microplus. The sequence goes on from NW_023611359.1 coordinate 83,688, forward strand.
ATATCGAGTCACCCGACGATTGAACGACATCAACTACGAAGTTATTCCCGACGGCAATTGCAGTTCCAGTCGCCGAAACTGCTCACCCGAAATCGTGCATGTCATCCGGATGAAACCCTACTTGTCCAGCTAACTCTCGTTTGTCCTGTGCGTGCCGGTGCATATGTGCGTTTTTATAAGTAGAGTGCCTTGGCTGCGCATCGGGACGATGCCATTTTTGGAGGGAGGCAAATGTCACGTGCGTCCCGCGAAAAAGACGAAGGCGACAGCGCATACGCGCATCTGCACGCTTTTATGCAGAACGCAACAACGAGAAAGATGAGGAACTCTCTCTCACGCGGTTAACAAAAAGACCGACCCGCTGCTGTTTTCTCAGCGTCTTCGAGTACGACCTCTCTCTTGACGTCGCGACAATAGCATGAACTCAAGGTGGTTGAAGGTGGAAAGTAGACCCGAAGCGCAAGCCGTAAGAAAGTGTGCGTGTGCCACCTCTCGTTTAGTCCTTGGAATATCCACTGAATGTCAGTCCTTCTATATGAGAAATATATGATAAAAATATGCGATATGGTGGGACTTGGAGTGTTGAATAGATGGACGAACGGACACACAGACAGATGCATGATGGACGCATGAAAGGACGCAGGGGCGGATGCATGAACGAACGCAGAGACGGGCGCACGAACAGATGCATGGATGGTCACACAGACGAACGCATGGACGGACGATTGCTTCGCCCACTCTCCATCCTTCACTCCGTGGATGTGCTGCCATTTTTTTTCTTTGTTTCTTCGTTTTCTGGCTCCCTCTTTTGCATATTGCTTTTTTTTTAATCCGTTTCTCTCTCTGTCTGCTTCCTTTTCTTCATTTTTTTAAATTATTTCTTTCGTCATGCTAATTCACGTTCACCTAATTTTTCTTTTATGTAACTGTTTCTTTTCCTCCTTTCAAAGTCTTTAGTTTTGCTCTTTGTATGCTTGTTCGACCTTATTTTTAAATTACGTTCAATCTCTTTTTTTCGACTTCTCCGGATCATAAATAAAGTTCCTCGTACGGCACGGTACTTCGCTCTAGATTAGTTTTTTGGCGTGTTTCACCTGCTTCATTTCACGAAACAGTTTAGGTTTAGCGTTCGCATCTGATGTAATTGGTAGTAGGGCATGTGCAACTGTTGTGGCACATAACCCCCTATAAATTTCTTTGGACACCGTTGTTTTTAGGCTTAAAGGCTTCCGCTGTTCAATAGATATTTTTCATGATGTCACAAAGGCACCAACACTTAAACATATCCGCGCAGTTACCCCTTTTTTCCGATTTGTTCACTGATTACGGATTCCCCTCAAAATCAGTAGCATGGCGAATGAAGTGTGAATGTCCAATGTACACACATTTGAGTCACTTATTTGCAGCATGGCTGAGAAGAGCAATAGAGGAGCCAGACTGCATTCGTATGGACTGAGTTTAATTGTGCACGGCGAAACAAAGTAAGCGCAAACAGGGATTCTAATAGTTTTGGGGCCTCAAAGAAATAGCCTCTAGGTCACTGCGTATGCGCGAGACGCCATAAAAGACACATGCTACTTCTCGAACTTAGCGGGAGCCGCAAAGACTGCCGCAAAAGTTTCGATTCAGAAAAACGTGACAGCTCTCGCCCAAGACTACAGTGACCTAAAATATGGGGAGTGCCCAAGGCGCTGCACACCTTAATCGAAATCTCCTAGCTCCAGCTTGAACTTACGCTAGTACATAAAAAGGACTTTGGGGACCCAGAAATTTATGGCCCTTATTAAAGAACTCCCTATTAACAAATACAGTTCACTGGTTTTCTTTTCTGCCTAGAAATTTTTTCCCAGCGCTGCTAATATCTTGCACGTGCCTTAAGTCAGGCCGATTGATTCACTCAGGTCATCACAGTGCCCAAGACACTGAAACTGAGACTCACTTTAACTTCGAGGATAAGTTAGGGTGGCCACATAATCACCACCAGGAGGCCAGAGCTCATGAATCCTAGACAAAGGACGCTTTTCCTAAGATATGTTATCAAGAGGCCTATTTATTTTTGCCGGCTCTCTCTATTTTGTGCTGTTCAATCAATAGGCAGCCTTTTGACAAGGCATCGCTTCCCACTTGGGTTTCAAGTGTGAGAAGCCTCGAGGTCTTGAATGTGGCCGGAATAGGCTTGCAAGTAGAAGCAACAAGTACTACCCCGTCTCTCGTTGTCATTAGGTGATTCTTACGCTGTTAAAAGGGTGGGCTAATTAATGTGTGAACATGAAGTATATTTTATGACAATCATGATAAATTTACAATATATGAGAATATTATTTGTAAGACTGATCATTGATATGAAAAAAGTGTTTTTCATCGATGAAGACTCTTTGCAAATATCCCCCAACCTCTTTTTGTATATATTCCTGTTTCTTTTGTCTGAAGAAAAAAAAAGGTGGAGTTGGTAAAGCGAAGTCTCCTGGCGCAAGGCTACGTGGAGGCATGCACTCTTCATGAAAATCAGTAAAATTATGTGAAGGCAATACAGTGACGAAAAAAAGTCCATGCAAGAAATTGAAAATATTTACCTCCGCAGTCTGCGTGAGTAACACCACACCCTCAAGAACGTGAAGCAGTATGCTTCATATACGCAAAGCTTTTCTTTTTTTATAGCGTTACCAGTAAAGCTGCTTCTATATATGTTCGATGTCAGCACTATTACGGTGTTACCTTTAGTCTGAACTAACCTTGGCTGCTGGTCGTCTTCGCCTTTTGTACTTGTCCTAGTGATATATGTGAGTAATGAATATTTATACTTACTTAATTAACGTGATATGTAGATGAACAATTCAGGTAAACCTACCTTGAACCAACTTGGTTTCTAGAAGAAACATTTTGGGCACGTTCACCTAAACGTCACGACTGCTACATTTTTCTTCAGAGAAACGCTCTTCGACATGATTTCTTCAATATTGTTTTGAAGGTTTAGTCAAAGAAAAATGATTATCACTAACTAAACGTGCAAGTTACATTCAGTGAACATATATAAAGCTGATTTGCATGTTGTTTCTTTATTAGAACTTTAACCACGTTTATAAATTATAGACAGGAGGTAGCCCAACAAAAACGATATCATACATCTGGACGCCTGATAAAGGTTTTCCATTTGGGCTACGGTTAGTCGTTAATAATGTTTGCTTATAGTACTAACAATCACTGTATATTGTTCTAATGGAAGTTATTTATTTTTATTTAGTCAAGAGTTCCAACAAAGTTCGTCTGTACAGGCATCAGATAAGATGGAACACTGTTACTGAACAAGCTTCACGAAATTATCCTTCGTTTCAAAAACACAAACGGGTTGCCCGGTTTCTCATTTCGGTGAGAAAAAGTTAGCATATTAACTGATGAATAAACACCGCCTACTGTAAAATCTACCTTGTAATCTCTGCCTTTCAAAGAGAACGCTGGAATTTTGAAGATGTGATGAAGAGACTACAGTTTGATTGTGCCACAACCTAAGAAAGTTGATCTTTCTTGACCGGAAACTTACTCCGAGAGATTTAATTATCAATGAAACAAATTTCAGCTGAATTGAGCTGTTTCACATGCAATTCAAATTTCTCTCTATTACAGAAACGTTATGATGAAGTTCCTCGCTCTTGGTGCGCTCTTCTGTTGCTGCCTAGCGTTGACAAATTCACGTACGTTATTGTGGATACTTAATAGGCTTTATTTATTATTTCGGTTTCAAGAAGACATCATTATAAAGCCGTTATATACTAGTTAACGTTTCTCCTTAAAGTTTCTTGAATAGCTTCTTGGAGTACACAGAAAGTTCATAAGGTGTGAAATGAACATTACAGGTGGTACATGGCAGAACGCATGCCCAACAAACCACAGAAAAGTTAACGAAAGTAGTGCTACTAAAATAGTAAGACGAGAGCATTGAATTACTCATCAAGAACCTCGAAAACACAGCCTGTGGTAGATTAACCCGACAGAAAAAAAAATAGGCTGGGATCATTCAATTTTTTCAACAATGTGGAAATAAAAGTTTAGTAAGGCCCATTTTTTTCTGCAATTAAGCTCACAGACCATGCACGCTTGGAATGGGCAACGCCGCATGATCCATGGAATTCGCGAGCGCACTGCACTAATGTTCACACTAAGGAAGCCAAGATGGCATAGGTTAAGGAGGTGCGCAGCTGAATTAAGCTTGCTTTCTCAAGTATCTGACTCACGCGACGCCGCAAAGGCAAGTCGAAGGAACCATACACGTAGCTCGTACGGTCAGTGTACGGCGCCAGTTTTTTTTTCGGTATCATATTTTCTGTAGCAGACATGACCATTATAGGACCCAGGGTTCTCAAATTCAGGTCATGCACCATTAACAAAGGAGGACGCATAAAGAGGTATATAGTTTCCATTGGTTTTTGTATATGTGAGCTGTTTTTGCATATATTATGGCGTGTTTTAGTGCTGCATATATGCGTACAGTGCTCTCTGATTTTCCGGGGCCTATTTAGGAAGGATTCCGGCGTTTTCACACTATGTCAGGAGCCATTCATGTTAAACGGTGTCATGTAGATCGCCCTATTGTTTACACTATAACTTTGCGTTTGAACACGTGAACAAATTTTTCATGCGGAATTGTTGAAACTCTCGTTTCTTCGTCATTCAGAAGATCCAGAGTGCCCCCTCACCAACTGTTTACCAGGATGGAGAGCTGGATGTTTAATTACTGCAGTCGATTGTCAATGCTTTTGTGGTAAGTAGGCGGTAGTCTTTTTCTCTTTCCGTTGCTTTGCAAGGTATACATTAGCACCTTGCTAAACTAAACTTGTATTACTTTCGCCAACAGTCCTATGCCTGCCTACTTTTACTTTACAGCACTAATGTCATCAAACCTGCGTAGAAAATTTGCCTTTAACGCTTCTTGCAAGGAAACAATATTGATAGAAAGTAGAGTGGAATGGTCCCTGTTCAATTGCCCTGAACCACCATTTCATCTTTCGGTATATGAGAAACAGACAGTGCAGTGTCGCAAAAAATACAGTCAGTAGTCCGTTGTGGACTAAGCATCTACTTTCGATTGAGCTTCTGAAGCATTTGTGCAACACACTTGCACAGTTCAAGTGTTAACAATATCTTTTTTTTTTGCTCAAACAAATATGAGTGTTCCTACATTGAAATGCCGCCAGTACGATTTACAATGAATATTAAAATTTTAGTTTCATGTTTATTGGAATATTTTTTCTCATAGTGTAATAGAATTTGAATGTAAAACCAGTATTGTTTGACATAGGCTCATCACCCTATGCTTCTTTTTTCTATGACAGATGCTCTTACCATTATTTGCCCTATATATCTGACCAGTATAGTATTTGGAGCCATTAGGCAATTGTTTTATTTCTCCAGTAACTTAGAATTCGGAGAGATTTATGATTACATTCTGCGCTGTCATAGGACTAGAATTAACTCCACAAGAGACCAGAAAAGATTTTATGACGGCAGCATAAACATTAGTCAGCATTAGTGAACAAGCCAGCCATACGTTCGTAAACGTTCATGCGTTTGCTTATCGACATCTATTAGCGTTCACCACAGGAATATGAAGAAATTCGTAGGATACCAAATTTGAGAAATATGCCACCATCTTCATCGGACTTTCATACCTAAACAAAAAGCAGTCATATTGCTAACATTACGTGGAAATGGTCAGTATAGAGGTGTCATACACGGATTTGAGCCCAAAGAGGATATTGAAACTTTTTTTTCAACAACAATCTTCAGGATTGATGATATGGTGAATCCACTTCCAGGACTGATGGTTCATTATGTGATCTGTTTTATTTATTTTTGGGTTGGATTCTTTTACAGTTTTCTTAGTACATCTTCCATGTACATCACTTTATTCCATTTGACTGTGAGAATACGTCATTAGATATATTTTCATTTTCCGGTCGATTAACCGTATGTAGACATGTATATGTATTATTTGGTTTTAAGTGCACTTCTTCCCCTTCAGCTTGGACCAAATCAGACCGCCATTATTTTGTAAAAAGTTTTTAAAATTGTACGTATGTTATGCGCTTGACATTCGACATTGAACAAAACCGACTAACTGGGAAAATGAAAATTTCATTTTGATAATACTGTTATCTCTAATGTAAGATGTGTAGGCATAATTCGAATGCAAAATGACAGGCCTTTTCAGTACACATTTAACTCACTCAGTCATCGTGTTGCACTGCGTATGAGTTAATCATGCATAACTTCTCTGCATTTTCTTTCTCTTGTCTCTTTTTCATTGCTCTCATATATGAAAGTATTATCGGGCAGTGATGTAATTGTGAAAACTATATAATTTCTTATGTGTTGCAGTGAAGAACGAGAATCCTTGCCAATTTATTGTTCGGAACTTCCAAGGCAGCTGCGCATCCAATCAGTTCATCGATTGCAATCCAGATGTATCGCCATGCCTGTGTCGTTGCGGTAAGTTGGTTAGACCTTACACATTTGAATGCCATTACTGACATGAATTTTTTTTAAAAGTGGCAGTGACACAGCGGGTACTATATGATAGTAAAATGTGAACTGCTACAAATGGGCTTATTATGCAAGTAAAAAGAAGTGAAGTTTTGCGGGAAATACACGATACATCTCGAAGACACTGTTCTCTTAGCTGAACTCATGCCTTACCATGTACACGGTTGCGATGTGTCATGTGTTGTATCTAATTAGCGGCCTAGATTATTTACCCGAAATACATATATTGAAAGCTGAGAACGATTACATGAAGTTACGGCAGCGCACTCGATGTCTTATGTTATTTCTAGTTAATGGTTACCAGAAATACAGGTTAAATTTTCACATCTGGTATTTTACTTTAGCATACAGCGTGCCAGCCTTGGAAATGACAAAAAAGGTAGAGTTTGCTCGTCTAGTTTTATGCAGTCATTGCGTAGTCTGCAGTATTTTTATAAGCCAAGTCCAAGATGCTCTTCGCTTACCAATTCCACATATTAGTGGCCTTGCATAGATGAAAAGAGAATTTAGAAAAGAAAAACGAATCCACAATATGCTCAACTTACAACACACCTTTTATCGCTTTAAAGCATGTATGCTTATTATCTAGGGAATGCGCGTTCACGTTAGATAAATATTACAAGAGAGCTCACATGAAAATGGTGGTTAAAAAAAACCCAATGTAGATATAATAACAGACTTGCTATTATTTCTGTCCTTGTAATAATCCACTTTCGACATAACCTCTTTCATTGCGTGTCTAGTGTACGATTAGCGTATACATTTACTTTCATGTAACGCATCTTTGCATTACAGGTTGCATATATTATGTCAACTAGTTGAACGCAGCGAAGGAATGCACAACTAAAAAATGTGAATGAAAAGTTACCCAGCAGCATACTCGGCCCTCTTTCTGTCGCATACCACAAACGCCACTATATGATTGAACAAAAAAGATGACAGAAGTTTTCCATCAGGTGGTTGGTTCTGAACCCGTTTGCCACGTGCTCACAAGTCGAGTGTCTTGTCCACTATCCCGCACATTCATGATTGCAAAATAGAAGTTCATCACTCCTACAGAATGCGTTGTACTTTTGGTTTAGAAATAAAAAGTGAGTTAGGTAATGTTCGCTATGGAATCTGTGCTGAATTTTGTGCAAATGTGATGAGAGCCTTTTTTAGCAGCTTTCAGGCGCACAAAAAGGATGGTTAAGACGGGAAAATCTCTAATCTTGCGAAGTTTTGATGACAAGGGGGTCTTTCTGTAGCCTTCAGATATCATGCCATGTGACATCGTCTGGAACGCTTTCCCATGGCACACTCACGACTGCCAGATAGAATACGATGAAAGCATTCATTTATTGATGTGCGAAGAAACTGGAAAGGTCTCTATATGGTGTCTTCTATGAAAACCTCTTCGATAAGCTGGACCCACCAGGAGAACGCCCGCCAGACGTGTAGACGCTTTCGCTAAGAATGCCCACACACTGCTCTGGGCTACGGTTAGACCGAAAAATTGGTGGGAGAGGAGGGAAGTAGGCCTTGGTGCCCTGTAGAGTGACGTGAAAGGTTGTGGGGATCACGTTTTGTGCAGGCGTTGATATAGCTACAATAGCATAGTTTTTTGCCTGAAGTGTCATTATGAAAAAGTGGAAGAACAAACGTTGAGTTCCTGCAGAAATGAAGACATCATGTTGATGCCACCTAAATAGGGTGTGTCACGCACTGATAATATTGAACATTAAAAGCAGTGCGTATCGGTTACACATCTCCCAGGGAAATTTTGTGTGATTTTTGTTTCTTAGCCTGTTGAATATATGCGTTCAAACACTACCTCTTATCTCTTTTCAGCTCCCAAGCTGGACACTGAGTAAAGAAGGCGACATCAAGCCAGCCCATTGATCATCCATCCGTCCGATATTTGAAGCTTTATTGTTCTGCTACTGCTGAAAATAGAGAAATAAATGTCATGTAGAAAAAATCTTTTGTAGGCATTTTTGTGCTTCGCAATAAAAACAGTATTTGTGATATCTGATCAGTGAACATTTGATGATATTAGGGAACATTTGTGTTTACTTTCGTTTTGGTGAAGCACTAGATCATGCAGCAGGTTTTTAAAATAAATCTGTTTTTGCAAAAACTGCAGACGAACAGCTTCATAGACTTTTTCATATCGTATAAGTTCGGCTGCTTGTATGTTGACCTACAAAAGGCCTCCGAGGATACCTGTATTTGTTTGAATATATCTGCGATATTTCTAACACAGAGAATGCCATTTTATTTATAGTGGTAATGGCATTGCGTTACATTAACTAACGGATGAGTTCGATTGTTGCTGCTGAATAAACAACATCGTAAACGTGCCTAAACACGCTTAAATTGTTCATGACATCAAGGTAAAACCCCAACATCTGTAAAATAAAGCTTCCATGTACAATAGAAGACCAAAGAATTTGGCGACATTTCGACGAAATAGCTGTCCGTTTGTTGGTCACTTTAGACTGACAGCGATCGCCATGAATAATTAAAAAAATATATTGCTGGTGTGTTGGGTGTTTAAAACCTTGGCTCTACGCTCCATAGTTAAGCACAATTCAATGCAGATTGTCGTGCGAGCCCTCGAAAATCACCGACAATCTATCATGTCCCGACTTGATGCACCACAAATCCTTAACAGTTTTCCTTTACCCTTACGTAACAAGGAGCAGTGGAACGATGCTTCTGACATACCAAGGTCCTTCGATTCAATACAGCGGGCGCCAGTGATCCCTGGTATGATTCTAGGAACCCTGGATCATGGTTTGTTTAATGCTATAGCGTTAGAGAGCCCGTGTCGCAGAAATGCTGCCATCGGCACCATTGGTTGTGAGCGAAAAATTGAGAACGAGGCAAACAAAAATAAAATTTTGGGTCGCAATGAGAATCAAACCCGAGCAGTTCACGTGGCAAGCAGATGTCCTCCCACAAAGCTACGATGTTATTTTTAGCTGCTTCATGAAAAAAAATGCCGAATAAATGACATGTAGAGGAAGAAGTCTCCTTAACGCATTTTGTTCGACAGGTGTCACGATGAAAATGAGCCCGTTCGGCAATTTGTAGGCGCATTTGGGAAGCCGTCAAACTACGCCAAAAAGGCCAGAATAGTTTAGCCATAGCCGCGAAAAACACACAGGAACTTTCAAAGAGCTCTAAAGATAGACAACTTTGTCCATCTAGCGAACAAACAAATCATGCCTTTCCAGAGGCATTGATCAAGCTAACAGAAAACGCTAGACAGTGTGCTGCCATCTGTGAGGAATTGTGAGACTGTTTATGGTCTCCGGCATGGCGAGAGCGCGGTGTGTATCCTTGCGGCCATGTGAGTATTGCTTTAGATCAAAATCCTGTATGTACCATTCACGCGCGCACTCTCGCACGCGCGTGTGTGTGTGCCATGTGCGAGACATTGTGTAAAACGTGCCTCGACTACAGCAGAGCATCCACGCGCAGTTCATAATAAAGAACCATGTGACTATGTCACTGTAAAATATTTTCATGTAGTGTTCATAAAAGTGCTGTTAAATAGATTAAAACCTGTACCATTACTATAGATACGTCGCGCTTGCGCGCGCGCGCGTTTATGTGCGTGTGTGTTTGTGTGTAACAGAACAAAATAATTAGTCTGCACTTGGCGGTTGAAGGGCGGACTAGGGGCCGGATTTCGCTATCGCGTTCGTCTCTGAAAGGTGAAGCTTAAGGCTTTCCTCCTTGAAATATCGTCTGCTCCTCCTTTGAAATATCGCTCAACACCTTTTCAAGTTTGTCAAAACTATATGTGTGTAGACCCACAGTGTCCTTGGTATTAGATTTTTTTTCCTTATTTCGCGAAAGTTATTACGGGTACCGGAAGCGGCGGACAACTACGGCACCACGCGTGACTCAAGTTTTGATCTCATAATAGCTTTCGCTGTACGAAAATCACAGCACATCCACAAAATGAATGATTATGAGTGAGGCGAAGCGTCCGTCAAACCATTCATGTTTCCGTCCGTGCATCCGTTGATCTGTACGCGCACCCGTTCATGCGTCTGTTCATTTGTCCATTTGTCTGTGCGTCCATCCGTCCGTCCGCTTGTCAGTCTGCCTGTCTGTCTGCCTGTCTGTCTGTCTGTCTGTCTGTCTGTCTGTCTGTCTGTCTGTCTGTCTGTCTGTCCATCCATGCCTCCCGTGTCTATCTACTGAACACTTCAAGTACCGCCATATAGCTTCTTTTTATGCTATATTCATTATATACAAGTACCGCCATTTAGTGGACAATTCAAAGACAAAACGAGAGTATGTCTTTGGATTGTCCTTATGTCCTGCTGTCAGCGTTTTGTTAACACCGAGAGCCTGATAACTACACTGTGCTATGTTTTTTGTAACATGTTGAAATGCCGATATGTGCCTGAGGGCGGGTATGTGCCACTGGTTTGTGGGCATGTGCCACAGGTAACGCACTACGACAACGCGACGCACAGGTCACGCCACATGCATCTTCACCCCTGCAACCTAGTGCCAAAGACACATTGGGGCTCGATTCCGGGTTCGCTGAGTTCTAGCCCCGCATTCTACAACTGAGCCACACCGATGCTTGGGACTTGTTCGCAAGCTTTCCTTAGGCAGGCTTGATATCGAGAAAGCAATGGCGTTATTACGACTTCTAAAGCGTTTTACAACAGCGAAAAAAACAAGTCGTCACACAATGCGATTAGCGTAACGAGTGGGCCGTCCAATGCCCCAACCCATTACAAGAGTTTGTTCTTGTTTCCCTATTAACTGTGGCGCATACCCACTTCAACCATAATTCCTCATCGTCATCGGCCACTGCATGAACAATTGGCACAAAGTTCCTTGCAAGTGTTTAGCGGACACCATGCTTCTCAGAAGAATGGCGAAGCATAACACAGTGAATGCCGGCCTACTACTCAGAAATTATTATTATTTGAATGCCGTAGTGGGTACCCAGTAAACTTGCTGATATTGGTTACCCAATAAGTGTTTTTAAAAAGCTCTGAAATGCCGCTCTTCTAGCTTTCGTTGGGACTGTGCTGCACCTTTCACTCAAGCTTGGCATTTTCTTTAAACTAGCACAACCTTGCAACATTGTCGGAAGTTATGCTTTCTGAAGTTCCAACTTCAAATGTTTAAAAACTGAGCGTGTAATATTAAAAAAAAAGATTGTTCCTTGCAGCCTCCATCACTACTCAGAACAGGTAAGAAGTATATACTTTCTTCTTTGAAAGATAATTGTAGAGAGACCATTTGCAAAGCTCTGAGTGAATGCCAATTACGTTCGGAATTAGCGTGCTAGATTTCACGGAAACACTGCTTTTTGTTTCTGAAAGTAGGTAGATTTATTTCACACCCCGGTAATAAATTTGTTACCTCTGCTAAAATTTGGTTGAAAAGCCGGAAAGTGAAAACTGCAAAAATGTAATGAAGAAGTATTCTTATTGAGCAAGAAAACTCTCTCCTTATAACACGTAAAAGTTGCTGAAAAATGACGATCAAGCCAATTCTGCCATTCAGCCTACCATCCCCTCAATCAAAGTACACAATATGAATCTGCTTAGTGTGTTTGAAAACCCGCGCATTTGCCACTCAGAACGTCAATTACCTGTACGCTCATAGTGAGCTCCACAATCAATGTAATGGCTTATGTGCAAACAAATCAAATCGGTATAGGAGGAGAAAGGGTGCCGATTGCGAGCGCAAGGCTTTTTTGGCTCACCTGTTCAAGCACTCCAGTTATTAGATATGCATACAAAGCTGCTTTTGGTGGATCTCCGCTACCATTAAAAGCTATTTCAAGCACCGACAACTAGAAATCACTTGCAAAGTTTATGAGGTTTTGTTCCTGCTGTATTTTCAACTACTGAACTTGTCTACGGACGAACGAGTGCATCGAAGCATGTTAGACACGAGTGCCATCTGGCAGTAATATTCGAAAACGAAGGAAGGCGTGCGCGCTCGTGGAGAAAGAGGCGCGCCTGTCTTGGAGGCAATAGAGAGTAGAACGCAAAGCGACAGGCAGGTGCCACCACAGTGTCGTCTTAGCAAAGCGTTGGAGATACTTCCCTTTTTTAAACATCGCGTTGCACTGTCAGCGCAGAGCGATAAACGCTTTGGTCCGTAGAAATACTTGTGTGTGCCTTGATTGATTGATTTGTAGGTTTTAACGTCCCAAAACCACGATATGATTATGAGAGACGCCGCAGTGGAGGGCTCCGGAAATTTCGACCACTTCGGGTTCTTTAACGTGCACCCAAATCTGAGCACACGGGCCTACAACATTTCCGCCTCCATCGGAAATGCAGCCGCCACAACCGGGATTTGTTCCCGCGCCATGCAGTTGTGTGTGCCTTCTCTAATGTAAAGGCAGACATACAAAACATCGACGTGTTGTTATGATGCCTCAGATATGCGCAATAATTACTTTTTACATGACAATCCTACAATTATGAACTCTGAAACTTGAGCAATATTTTGCGGGTGCTGCAAATGGGGCTGGCCGTTTGAGGTATCGTTTGGTGCCGTTAGAGAGATTGTTACCACAGACATACAGACAAATGTACAGAGAGAGATCAAAACTTTGGCGTCAAAGGTCCCCAAGGAAGACCATCGTCTTTAACAGGCACTACTAAGCTTTGCTGCAGGTCTTTCCGATCGCTAGTTATGAACAGCACAAAAATGACGTGGGACAAAAAAAAAAAAACCACGCGGACATCATGTCCCGCGTTTTTTGTTTTGCGCCGTTCATAACTATGAACCAACATAAACTCGGCCAACTGTCAGTGCTTGCCGATTCTGTCCAATTCATGAATGTGCCTCAATATCCTGGCACGTATAACTTTGCGGCCATGGTCATTGGCCTCCACGGCAGTATAATCACAGTGACATCGTTCCCCAATACCACTGTGACTTGGGTTAGCAGGCAGGTCTATTGATAGCCATTGGTATCACGTCTGGCACGCAGGTTCATACGTATTTAATGGTGTGTGCGAGCGTATGCATGGCGGGCTCACTTTGTAAAGAGGCCGCACTATTTCTTCTCCCTCGTTCTATCTGGAATGAAGAGTGAACCAATATAACGTGTTTCCCCGTGAAAATGGGTGATGGGGCCATCTGGCCATCTATAATGCTGATGAGTTGACCTATGCGCGAGCACGCGAACTCATTCACGATGCCGTACTTGTGAAAATCCGGGGAGAAGGGGAGAGGCGGTACACAGACGTACTCCTAAATTTCCAAACTTCGCACGCACTGCCAACTCAGACGACAAAATTTCCTGCTGCCACATCGGAGGCTCACGTGGCCGAAGTCCAACACGCTCAGAATGCTCCAAACAGAAGCGTACATATCTCAGGTGATATTTAGCAAATTAATAGACTACCTCAAGTCAAACTTTCTAACTGCGTGGAACGACGGTTAACACTCCCAGACATGTTGTGGAATAGCTTAGCGCTCCATTACGCGTCACTAAAATCCTCTGAGGCCTGGGAATCGGCACTTAGCATTACAAACAACAACGCCCGATTTCGGGCTGTCCAGAGCTCCCACGGCTTAGTGGTGGGGCTTGCCCTTCCCATCTCCTCGTAGGGGCGGCCCCGAGCCCACTTCCCTTTTGAGGGATATTGGCCCCTGCCAACTCGAATAAAGTTCCTTGATTGACTGATTATTTTCTCATTTGTGCCGCTAATATACCGAACTGTTCCGCAGGGTGTATCCGATGCATAAAGCTTAGGGCGAAAAGATGAAACAAATAAATCAAATGTATCATATAGTGTAATAATTTTGGCGTTCTAACGTTTCACAGTTACCATATGATTATGAGAGACGCCGGAGTAAACTGTTCCCGAATGTAGACCTCCTGGGAGACTTTAACCTGAACATAAATATAGGCATAACGGCCGGAAGCATTTTTTTCTCCTTCAAAAAAGCAGCCTCTACGACCGGTACGTATACGATACTGCAACCTACGGGTCAGCAGCCGAGTGTTTTAGCCCGTAGACCGCCGTGGAGGGTTCGTATATTGTCTCACCTTCAGTTATCCTTGCGCAGAAGGTATGAAATAGCTGACCATCGCAAAGAAAAAATAAACAGATGACGTCAAACACGTGTCACCTACGCATCAGAATCGCCGGAGTAACGCCCGTAGGATGGGCTCGACTCGACCTTGTGCAACAAAGCCCGCTATTTATTGCGCTTTTTTTTCTTTTCGTAAACGTCGCAGATTGGACATAAAATGGTGGTAAACGACCGAGTTTTTCACAAAACTTGCCACGTCTCGGAAACGATTCACTGCAATATTAACGGGCCTATTAGCAGGCATTTTAAGCACAGGTGTTTCTTTCTTATACAAACATAATCATCTGAAACAAGAACAATCAGAGGTATGAATTTTCTTTTTTCTAGTTTGCCTCGACGGCACAGTTCGCACTTTTTATTCAAAGTTGTTTTGTGTGAGCGATAATCAGTCTCTTTGTGAGAAGCGTAAGTTCTCAAATATATGATCCAATCAGAAAAATTTGAGTATTGCATAAGACCCTTTTCTTAGTAAAAACAAAAATATGCTACTAAATGTACTGAGAAATTTTCTGAGTCAATTTCTTGAGTTTTTTTTTTATGAATGGAACGGTACCATGCTTTCAATACAGTAAAGTACCTTCCTTAATTTTGTAAAGATAAATAACCAACAAGGGTTCACCACATTACAATACAAAGAAAAAGGTAGGCCGGAACAAAAAAGGGCAAAACAAGAACCAGTGGTGCTGCTGTAGTAGCCATCGCTTCTTTATTTGGGTCCATTTTTGTGAATAACAAGTGCAGTCGTCATCAGTATTTTTGCTGTAAACTGTCATGGCTATACTCATGAATATAACAGAAAGGATTAAAGAGCTGCTGTTGCAAAGCGTCTTGATGACTAATTATAATAAAGCAATAATTGACTAATAGATTTGGGTCTGGTGAATTCCCTTGTGCCGCGTAATGTAAAAAAGGGCGTGCCAAGTGGGAAATGCTGCGAATGCATTCGCAAGCAGGGAGAAATTATGACTTTGATAGAAAGAACACTAAGCCTATTCTTCCCGATTACACCGTTCATTCTTGGCGGTTTCGACAGCACTGGCTGAGAAAGTAGCCATCGTCGTTGAAATGAAGGACCAATGACGTCCAGGTTTTTTTTTTTTGTAGACTCGTGCTCTGCAGCAATGGTTTTCATCTTGGGCTCGGTCTCATGGGAGGCAGCACCCATCCTCGGCTGCGAGTAGGCGGCCAGGCTTCATACCGTGATGTGTTTTCGGCCCACGCGTCATGCCAGCGTTCATTCCAATGTTCCCAACGTCAATGCGTTTGCACATAATCCAAGTCAAGGTGTCGCTCACCACGGTGATGCAGGCGGGTTCACATGCAGTGACGCTGGAGTTCACCTGGGCTGAGAACTGACCTTTCACGTTGTCATGAATTATCATTTATCTTGGAGGGCTTTTATAGTTCCTCATTCTAACCATACTCGACTGCAATTCTTCGTCTTGGAGATGCCTTCAAGAAGGGTCATTTACCTTCGAGGATGAAGTTTAGTCAACTCTCACCCAACATCGATGCTCACAGTCCCGGACCGCAGATAGGCTTATTGCTTGTTAGCTCATACACTGTGGCAATGTCTTGCGTTACATGACAAAGCATTCAACAAAGAGGAGGACTGGGAGGAAGCCGACAAGAGCGGTGACGTCTCTGCTCAATTTGGGGCTGCCCAGAGGGCCTGAAAGTGGGTGGAGGGCATGGCCTCTCGGTCTCTGCAAGGGAAAGGCCCGCAAATGCTACGAATTGCTAAAAAAAGGAAGCCACAACGCAGTTCCTTAGCACCTGAAACAAAGTTACTTATCTGTCTGTCTGCCTTTGCCCTACAATATGCGCATCGATTGCTTACATTTATATGCACTCTATTAGAAGAAAGAAATCTTCCTAAAACAGAGGTGACTTCCTTCTAAACCACCTGTTAGGAGATAAACGAGGTAGCGCTAACTATTGCAGTCACACAGAGAGTGACATTATATTTTCACAGTTCATAAACTGTGCGGCGTTTCTGGAAGTGATGCACAATCTTAGTACCATGTCTGTCGTGAAGAAAACTAAGCATTTCTCACGTTTTGTTTTTTTTGTTTCAGTGAACCATGATTGGAAAATTCCCCACACGTGGCCTACTGCTGATTGCTATGATGACAGCTCTGACTACTGGCAATTCAAATTTTTTTATTAAGCTTCAAATTCTGTCTCATTCGTGTGCATAGAATAACAAATATTTTGTCTTAAAATGACTAATACTCGGTTAGAAAGGTATTTGTGATTTACCATGGTACGACCGTCCAAAACTGATGGTGTGATCAACAATTTCAGGGATGCACTTCGGAGCAAATTCTTGTTATGAATAATACGCAGCCTAAGCAAAAATCTGCGTTGCCTATATACAGGTATATGCAAGGTGGCTTGAATTTTGATCATGAGGTGATGTGATGAAGCAGCTACTTTATCATCGTGATCACGCGAGCAATACAGGGTTGAAGTGATGTTAGTAAATAGAAAAAAAAACAGTCAATTCACTTTTGAAGTGCCGCTGCTGTGCTGTAACACCATAAATTCGAGATTAGTAGTATTTAGACTTAAAAATATATACGTAACAACTTTGAGCACATCATTTTATAAAACCGATAGTTCGACTCCCCGTGACTTAGTTCCATATACACGTGCGAGTTTTGATATCTGTATTAATTAACCTTCAGTTTTCAGCATTGCATATATAAAATTTGTACTCTCCAAATTTCTCTTAATGCAAGTATCATTGTTGTACAGCTACAATGATTCCGTTATGTATATAATATTATCAAGTATGCAGTCTTTGCACGTGCTCTATTAGCTAGCATTATTACAATCTGGAAAATTAGTCTACATTCGTTTTTCTAACAGCTTCTGCTCAGGACTGCGTTTTAAATAACATCAATTACTTCATTTTTCAAGCGGATTCAAAACAAAATAACCATATATCTCAAACAAACATAGGTTGCGATCACAATTATTCGCATTATTTCAAATATGTCGCGCACATTATGGCTAACAGAGCACCGAGCAAACTTACTTCATTGAATGTTTTACACATGTTTCACACGACAGGAGAGCCTACATGCCCAGAAGTCAAATGCGAAGGGCCGCACAAGGTTGCGTGCTTCATTGGCCCTCTGGAGTGCAAGTGTAGCTGTGGTAAGTCAGTATCGCGCATTCATATGTCACTGTATTTTTATAACATTTGACGTTGTTTTGACTGAACAGCACACCCTCAAACTTCATGCATGTCTTGAGACAGTTATCACAAAGTTATTTAGTAAATTATTACCGGAGAAATTCTTCGACATGGCAAACGCTGACTTACTTTCAGTGTCTAATTAGTCCAGTGCGTCAAAAGAGGTTATAACAGCTTAATATCAAAACATCAAACGTTTGCTTGACTATCTTCCTAGGGAGAAGTCTCCTTCAACCTCATGGTCCTCTAACTGCGCAAAAATACATGCATATATGAATTTCCTTATCCATTAAAATAAACAAAATACTGTAAATTCATCCTCTATCTTTTACTTCGTTGGGCACCTCATAAATATATCTTTGACATTAGCGTGACATCTTATAGTTTTGTTGAGTTGATATATAGATTGCATTCTTGTAATTCTTGCTCATTTCAACACCAATAGCGATCATAGCCCCCTGTGGATTTTTACTTCGCCACCGGTGTTTGCCGGGCCATTCTCTCAGCTGCACAACATCCGAAGAAAAGTGCATATGCAAATGCGTCGAAGATGCACCTGATGCAAGACCATGAAAACTCGCTTGAATAAAGGCGCCTAACCAGAAGTAATAAAAACGAAGTTGTCATTTGATGTTTTTTTTCGCTTACAGTGTCATCTGTAATTTGAACAAACATATTTCGAAAACTGTGGCTGGCTCTTCTCACAAAATAAATGTGTCTGGGTTGAAATGCCCAAACAGGTTAGGTTGTGATTAAATGATGTGGCAAAGGCGACTAGGATAGGTTCTCTGTCCGGGTCCTTGTGCAGTCACACGTGGCGTACACTCACAGGCAACAGCCAGTGGTATGCGGTTATGCACTTCAAGAGTCAGAACAGACCCTTTTCGTAAAAAGGCGCCCCAAGCGCCATTACCTGAATTACTCTTTGCGGCCATGTATAAGTCGCCGGAACAGACGACACCAACAGCGTTTCATTTAGACGCTAACGCCGCTCAGCGTTTGAAGTACACGTGAGAAGGGGAGACTTTCTCGCGTGCTCGGAAACGTGAAGTCACAAAGAGTAAATTAAAAAAAATTAAGAATACCTTGCTGGTGTGAGCTGCGTTCTGTTTCAAATAGCTCCACGAAAAACATATCAGGGGAATTTTTATATTTCACGTTGAGAACACTTGTGCTATTGCTGAACTACTTTCAGTGGTGGTAGGATGCACGTACGAAGAGCGCGCACACCTTCTCTATACTTGGCGGCTTCTATCCCTGAACTGAAAAATTGAAACTGACGAAAAGCTCACCGTCAAGCGGCGTTATTATGAAAAGGGCCAATTTATGTGAACCTATATAGAAACAGTGTAACTACGCCTTGAAGACTTCACAACCCACTTCGGCAGGTTTCAAGAAAAACCAATGGCCAGCAATATGCCGTGTTAAAACTGTTAATTTTTTTTACGCACTCGTGCATAAGTGGTCATTACGTGACGGATCATTCTTGCGTCATTTTTTGCCTTCGCGTAAGCAACACGTGCTGTGTGCCTGACGTGGAACGCTTTGATTGATGATTGATTGAGTGATATGTGGGGTTTAACGTCTCAAAACCACCATATGATTATGAGAGACGCCGTAGTGGAGGGCTCTGGAAATTTCGGCCACCTGGGGTTCCTTAACGTGCACCCAAATCTGAGCACATGGGGCTACAACATTTCCATCTCCATCGGAAATGCAGCCGCCGCAGCCGGGATTCGATCCCGCGACCTGCTGGTCAGTAGCCGAGTACCTTACCCACAAGACCACCGCGCCGGGATGACGTGGAACGCTTTGACCAATTGTGAGCATTTAATTACCATTGCGGAAGGAAGACACAACAGATAGCGTAAAGTTTTAAACGCCTACATTTTTTTTTTCAAAAATGAAAACGGTTATGCCCTTAGCAATGACGTATTCATGGCGGCACCGGAAGGCCTTTGAAGAATTGTTGTCAATACAAGCAGGACGATTGTAAACAATATAACACGCTCCTAATACTTCTAAAATTGTTTTTTTACAAAAGAAGGGTTAACAAGTTGGCAATAAGAATATTATTCTATTAGTAGTAAATTTAATCACCAAGCATTAGAAACTCCATTCGGACAATTAGCAACAAAGGTGAAATAAAATATACACAAACATGACCGTATAAACGAGAAAGTGTATTAGTTTATTAAAAAAAGTAATACGGCTGTGATTCTTCAAAAAGACGTGGGTCATCCTTCCGTCATGGGGAGCTGTATAGCATAAAAGCAAAACGCGACTTTACAGAGGAAACTCAATGTTTACCGAACAATAACATAGCAGGGCTTGCTGAATGTATAATTTGACACTTAGGAGATAGCACCGCTTTACATGAGTGCCACTTTCTTAAGACTTGGTACTACTTGTGCATTCCGACTACTAACGTCCTAAGTAAATAAATAGATCATTTCGGTAGATGTAGATGCTAGTGCCTAGGGCATAAGCGAAGAAAGAGGCGCGTTAGCCGAAAAAGCGTCGCATATTGGACACATGAATTGTTCCAAGGTAACATACATCACGTCCTCCAACTGAGGTAGGTTTGACATTACACCCCCAACTCGCGAAACAGTTGGTGCGCCACTGCTGGAAACTCAAGGCTTTTTCTGCTGCTTGCGCATGCAAGTCATAACAGCGCACGAAGTTGCCTGGCGAAAGTTAGCGTTTTCCTATTGCTTTGCGTTCCCGTGCTAAAAAACGGTGGTTCACTCAATGCGTGTGCCGCTATTTCTGTTGATGACCAGGCGCACACAGCCATCAGCCATGTATTTCGTTTACTGGCTGATTAGTCACAAAGCTTTTTAGGAAATTGGTAACCTAAAGCCTTTTTATTCCTTAAGGAAGGTACATATCAGCTGCATCTAGCTGGTACTTACCTACGGAGCAGAAACCTAGAGGCTTACAACCAGATTTCAGCTTAACTTGAGGATGACGCAACGAGCGATGGAAAGGAAAATGACAGGTGTAATCTCATGAGACAAAAAGAGAGAAGAGTGGATCGGTGAAGAAAACGGGTTTAAGGATATCATAGTTGAAATCAAGAAGAAGAAATGGACATGGGCCGGGCATGTAGCGCGTAGGCAGAATAACTGCTGGTCATTAAGGATAACTGGCTGTATTCCCAGAGAAGGCAAATGAATTAGGGCAATACAGAACGTTAGGTGGTCAGATGAGATTAGGAAGTTTGCAGGTACAAAATGCCAGCAGCAAGCACAGGACAGAGTTGACTGGTAGATCATGGAAGAGCTCCTTGTCCTGCAGAAAGCGTAGTCAGGCTGATGATCATGACGAACCTAAAGCCATAGCTTATATGGGTACGAACACAAAATTTCGTGGCTGAGATAGCATAGCCGCCCAATAGATTCCAGAAAACATGCATATATCATCCATTAATTGTCAACTGCGATTTGGAAGGTATTTTAGCGTATTCTGAAGTTTGCGTGAGTGATCGACTTCCTTATTTATTGTCATCTTGAAAGGGACCCATGGTAATCTCCCCTTCTTACCTCTCTCCCGTCACCACGCTGCAACCAGTTACGATACAGTCTTATACGCCATTTTTTTATACCGTGTTTGCACCAGCAGACTATTACTCGGCTGCTGCTCACAAGTCTGTGGCCACGGAGAATGTGAGCAAAGTTTTCTGTTTGCGACATTACTGCTTTGTTTTCTGCGCGAGAAGACCGTACAGATATGCGTCACAGTTGTGGGTGATGACTTGGTTGAAAGTTGCACTTGCTAGGTGGTGTTATAGTTGCACTTAGAGGCTTTTCGGTTTGAGAGTTTTCTCAAACTGAATTCAAGACTGGTAGGTAATGACGAAGCTCTAACTAGTTATCTGGCGCTAACCACATCACACAATATGTTTTGTCATCACTAACAGGTCTCTAGCAACACATTACAGCAGAAAATTCGGGGCCGTCATCTTTAGGGTCGAGGCTTTTTATGGTCTATGTAAGTCCAGCCCTTCAGTGTAGCCAGCACAGCATATCCACGGATGGACGGACGGATGAACGGACAGACAGACAGACAGACAGACAGACAGACAGACAGACAGGCAGGCAGGCAGGCAGGCAGGCAGGCAGGCAGGCAGGCAGGCAGGCAGGCAGGCAGACAGGCAGGCAGGCAGGCAGGCAGGCAGGCCGGCCGGCAGGCAGGCAGACAGAGAGACAGACAGACAGACAGACAGACAGACAGACAGATGGACGGTCTGATGGACGGACGGACGAATGGATGGATGGCGGGACTGTAGCAACGCATCGCCCCACTCATCATCATTCACTGCGTGGATATGCTGTTTTTTTGTGTGTGTGTGTCAGTACCCCATTATTGTAGACATCCTTTAAGTGCAAAGCTCTGTTCACACATTAAACAAAGAAAGTTTCTGACATTGTTCATGTTAGGATGAAGCTAGTTTTTAGATGAAGCAGAGAAGTTTTAAAACGAATCCAGCATCGTAAATGATGCTGACAAAACACCTCATAGTTTATGCTATGATGCATAGATTTTAGTGCGCATGCACATCACTCACGAAAAAGTCTGAGTGGATATCTGTACGCGACTGAACACTTGTGCAAAGGGTATCGCAGCTCACTCCATGGAATAAATCATTTTGAAGGGGCAACGACATAAAAGTTCAAGCTTGAGACATGCCGTTCGTTGGATTGCTGGATATTCTTAAGTATTTCTGATCAAATTTGAGTGGCGACTGTCACCTGGACCTCTCAGCACCAACAACATCGACAATACTGTGACGTGTGTGGCGTTATTACTCAATTATCAATAACGATGCAATAGAAGCAATTAGTTTGATCATTTGAGTGCTGTTAATTGAGCACCAACAGCTTGAAAAGCTTTCATTCTTCCTGCCTCCTTTTTTTCAAGCCAGCTTGAATTATTTATTAGAATTTAAAGACGCAAATGAGCAAAAAAGGCGGAGAGAAGGAAAGAGCATTATAGAACGTATGATTGCTTATTCATGCTCTCCCCACTCACGACAAGGAAACACGCGCCTGTCACCTACCTCTGCATTATGAACATAAATATACCCCTTCTTTCTGCATTAGCGCCAGAGTAGCCGTACTGACACATTATTTGCCCATGCGAATGATTTTCGCTGCCTGAATGATATTGATGATTTCCTCCGCATGAGTATATAGTGGTACTGCAAAGCTTTTTCCTGTATCTTACTTTCTGGTTTTCTTGCTACTTTGTTTGCGTTCTTTTGTGGGGGCTTGTATGAATCACTTACGCGTAATAGTTACCACAAGGTCATGTTCAGCATTCTGCCAGTGATGTGAAATTTGTATAGTAATAAAGTACTATACACAAGCATAAGTATAAAAAGATCAGTTTCCCACCCAGTAAAACAAGTTCAATGTTTGCGCTTGTGTTTGGGCCTTTGTGTCCACTTCTTCAAAGCTGTGCACTACAAGGTAGCAGCGTAGAGTCAAACGCTGCTGATATACACCGACCACCAGAAATTATGATACGGGAATCATCGCACCGTAGCGTGCACTCGTTGCAATAAAACTTACATCTCTCCTATGAGACCAGAGCCGACATTACCTCGGACAACTTGCCACCTTACGGTGCCAAGAACTGTCCTCGTTATGTCTGGTAAGCCCAAATTTTGTGCAAAACGAAGACATAGAAGTCAACACCCAGCCACTCGTAACTCCAAGCTAGTAGGAAATCTGAATGGATTTTTCAGGAACAAAGCTCCTTGGCGGCCGAAAAACTAATCCATGTCCGGGCGTTGAAGCTACGAGCACCGCCTCTGTGAAGTGGTCTTCTAACAGATAGAGTGAGGGCGAATTAAAAGGGGGTGGTACGATAAACAGCTTATCCTGGTTTCAGCTTCATATCTCTAGAACTGTGACACCTCCTGCAAAATTTAGCGGGCTCAATAAGACAGCTAGTGGCCTTCAGTGTGCTCAATTTGGACCCAGTAATATATTTACCTGAGTTGGTGGACCACCAAAGTTAACACTTTCGCAGAAAATTGGATGTATCTTATCTCAAAAACTTAGAGTGTATGACCATGCATTTGGCACACATATTTGACCTAATATTTACAATAATCGATATCTTTATTGAATGACTAATGTTTATCTCGAATATAAAAAAAAGATTTTGCTAATTTTCTACGTGCCATGAGAAAGAGTCAGCCCTTAAATTTTTCTTTAATTGTAATTTGAACAAATATGCCCAGCCTTTGTTTCACGCAATTTGGAAGTGACTTGGGTAAATTCTGGGAAAAATTACCCGTGACCAGTGAGATAGCTTTCTAGAAGAGTTACATCAAGTTTAAAAAATATGCAATAAAATGTTCGTGAAATAAACGCGCCTGCATACGCAATGAACATACTCATAACAAACCGCCAGAAATGCATTTTGGTACGGAAACTTGCGATCAAAAGGTACGAAAAGCTTGGAAGTTACTATATAGAACCAATCTAGCAATGATTATTAAAAATTATATGGGAAGAAACAACAATGAAAGAAAATCTCCGGTACGTCTCACAAGGCGTGGTGTATGGCGCCATTTTTAAAGCACTTTTAACTCTCCAACGTGCCCGCCAATGAATGGTATCGCTCCTCACATTGTGTATTAATATTTACAACGACACTGTTTTTTAAATGCTTCTTTTTGGCTGGTGTACCGTACCACACTCTCTTAAGCCATTACTGGAAGCGCACAGAAAAATGACATCGCAAACCGACTTTGCGGACAACTGAATGTTGATGGAAATAATAACCGCGAAAAATACACGTCCACCTGTTTGTAAAAGAAATACGAAATGACATCCTCACGAATCTGCCAGAAAGAAGGTTCTTAATTGGCGGTTATAACGAAGAAAAAAAAACTCTATAGAGCTGACCGAAGAGAAAGGTGTATGAAATCAATAGTGTATCCAAAAGCCTTCTTACTTTCACTTTTTTTTTCACAGAAGCACGAAGGAGTTTCTTAAACGGGAAAAATATTCCCGCATCAAAACACGTATCGGTTGGCCCTCTGTCGTCATTTTCTGGTAACGCCCTCGGAACGTGCTCGCCTCGGCCTTGAAGAAATCGCCACACTGTTTATTTTATTTGTCTTTTGCTTCTTCGGAGCGCCCTAGAATGGACATAAAATGTCGGTGAAGCGAGAAAGTTTAGTGCAAGGCCATCTACGTATCGGAAGCGCGTGCTAGAAATTAGCAAGCCGTACTACAGTAACATATCTAACAAGAGTCTTCTTTCTGTGAGAATAATCAGCTCACCCAAAAGCAATCAAAGGTACGACACGCACGTTTCGTTTCATCTTGGTAGTACAGTTAATACCCTTGGAATAGTTAGTTTTGTATGAAGAATAGGCAGCAGCTCTGAAAAAATTGATTTTTTAATTTACCACTATGTTACAGCTGATAGAATAGTCCACAGTTCGCAAAATTGTTGGGGTTAGGAAATCTGTTAATGATACTGCTTAACCAAATGGCTGAATAGCATCGGACGCATTATTTGAAGGTCGCAGGATTGGTTCCTGCCCACGGCAAGTTATCGATTCGTCCACTTTTTATTTTTCAAGTTTTTGTTGCAATTACTTCTAATACCGCTCCGTATACTTTCTTTGGTAGTAATGTAAGTTAGTTCTTATTATATTGTGCCTAAAAAGGAAACCAGCCCTTCATTAGGTAGTATATTCTTAACTTTGGGCAAAATATCTAATCATAGACACGGTTGCTTATAGGCGTCCTGTAGAATCTTGAAAACGCGAGTTCCTTCACAAATATTCGTCTTTTAAGTAAATGTGGTAAAACGAAATAAATGAGGCTATTACCTTTTTATTTGCACAGTACAGGCACAGTGCAACAATCAAAGTAGTGCTCTACCCATTAAGGAGTGTATCATGCAGTCAATTGCAAAATATTCAGATTTTTTTTTTTTGCCTCGTTTCAGTCAACCATGGATGGGAAACTTGCCCTTGGACTATTGATCGTCGCAGTGATGACAGCTCGCATTTCTGGCAATTCAAACTTTTCTCAAAACTACAAATTAAGTCTGAATGACGTCTTTCCCTTAAGAGAATTGTTTTCATAGAGTAGCTATAGTTGTTTGATCGAAGATATTTGCGATTCACCTTGGAAATTTCTCTTGCAGTTTATGCATGCGATGTACCATTCTAAGAAGAAATATTAGGTGCCTATGTTGGGAGTTGCGTTGGGCCATTAGGGTAAAACCCACGACCTGTTTTCAATATGACAGGTGGTTTAAATGTCCCATCAAACAATTTGTCATCAAAGCGGTGATTCAGTTTTTTTATTCGGAGACTATTGCTGATGTATGGGCCATTATATAAATACATAAATAAAAGCCATCAATTAGGTGCGAATCCATTATTTGCATATATTGAATTGATAAATAGTAGTATTTGGCCTTGTATACGTTCAAGTTCACTCTAAGGAACTGTTTTTATGAAAGTTATGTTGTGGTACCAACGATTTAGTTTTACGTGTTTTGTAACTAGTTTTGCTATATGCAACATAGAACCCTTAACTATCTGCACCGTATTTATCTCTAGGTTTCAAGTTCTTGTTATTTGTCAGCAGCATTGTTGGCAAACTAAAATATTACGTAAACTTGCGGTATTATCTAGTAGGCTGTGACTAGTATTGTTAATTATGAAGGCAAACGCCGGGCTAATTCCAAGGGCTGACGTATTAGTCGCCCGAACTACACCACAAAAGCACGGACAATATAAATGTGATCCTATTTGGTGCTCCAGCAGACGCTGGCTGTGGTACAAAGTACGAGTAAGAGCTGATAGTTGATAACAAGCAAGAATGTATTCTCAAATACACAGATCAAACAACACATAGGCATCTTTTAAATACCTCGCTTGAATACCCCACCTACTGAGTCGTTGATGCACCGTGCCTCAATTGCTACTGTACTGCCAGTATTGACTTATTAGGAGGCGCCGTTACCGCATTCAATCTGCCGGGAATGATTTTACTGTGCTTGAGGCTGCCCTGTGAAACGAATATATTAAAACGCTGAAACGGAGCTCGAGATGCTGATAGCCCTTTGGTGGCATAGCTGCTGGAAAATATTGTAAATGTATTCGCTTCAGTCTCCCGTGAAGTCATGATTGTCGTAGCAATTCACATGTTTTTCGTACTAAGTTCTGTTTAGCCCCACGGTTTTCATGACCCAAAGTCCCCCTTTTTTTACGTGCTTTTGTTACGAAACAGTCATCACTTTCGAAGCAACGCAACATACAGTCCCCATAACTTGCAGCTATGGTTACTTTGCGCATAGTTTTCTTCAAACAAACAGGTCAACCGTGTTCCCAATACCGCATGATTTATCCTTCAGGAGAGCCAACCTGCCCGGAAGTGATATGTCACGGACCGAACAACGTCGCATGCTTTATTGGCCCTTTTCAATGCAAATGCAGTTGTGGTAAGCTGAAACTCGCATCGATAATTCTTTTCTTTTCATAGTACTTTACAATGTTCGGTCTGAACACGCCTTGTCCAGAATCCGCATCCATGCTTTATAGATTGCAAATGTCAAATGATTGTCGTGTTTACTCAATTTTTTTTTCATTTTGATGCCAGTGGAGGAAGCAACCCCCTGTGGATTCCTGCAGCTGCGTCCATGTCGACAGGGTCATTCCGTCAAGTGTCAAAGATCTGACAACACGTGCATATGCAAGTGCGTGGAAGACTGAAATGATTGAAGTGCGTCAAACAATTGTTCAATAAAAGGTGCTATATTAGGAGCAACAGAAAACCAGTTGTTGTGTGGCATATTCTTCTGTCCCATTGCGTAACCATGAGTTGTCAATCGTCGCATAAGTTACTCATCGAACCAATAAGGAATAACCGAAAATATTGCCAGAGAAGGTATAGGGCATGCTAATAGAAGTAATTGTAATATAAATGTGAAAAAAATAAGTGAAAAGAGAACTTTCCACCGGGAGGATCCAAATCTTCGAGCTTCATTATTCGGATGGTTCCGGTGGCTAGATAGTTTTTCGTCTACTTTTTCCACATTTAGTTTTTATTTACTTCTAAAAACATCCTCTATACCTTCCCTAGCAATATTGTTTGATATTTCTCATTCTTATTGGGTCCAACAAAAAAACGAGCCATTAAATTTACATTTTCTTTTATTCATTGAAGAAATGTCACAAATAAATTGCAGGTTATATCACCCCGCAATAAATTGTATCCCTAGCTCTTCGCAATCTAGAGACGTGACAACTTCCTGGGCGTGCGGTGAACCGCCGCAACTTGAGTGGCAGCGTTATGTCGGATTATCAGCTACCTTCGCGCCAGGGTTGTCAATGATGTGCTTGGTAATCTCATAATATGGCCACAGCCACTATAATTTCTCGAAGACCTCAATGCACTTCGTAAGGCTTAGCTCACAGCTGAAGAATGATGTTCAGACAGCTGGTGTCGACGCTTACATTAAATATGACCAGAATGCCAGACATCAGCGCGAAATATTTTCCAACAATTAATTGGGATTTACGACACAAACCCACAATAGTTTTGTGAGAAATTCCGCAATGACGTTTTCGGAACTCCGACAGCCTGGTGTTGTTTAAGGCGCGCCGAAAGCGCAGCGCACACAGGCTTCTCCTATTTCTCCTCCACCAAAAAGGGGCTGTGGCCGCTGGTATTGAAACCACAACCATCAGGTCAGCAGCCTTACACTAATATGAGCTTCAGTAATAATATATACTATTGCATTTGGTATTGTTATTTGGCTCTTTGACTACGATTGGTCCTTGCGCAATATATCATCATCATTATTATTACTATTGTCATTATTGTTACATTATTAGCCCTCATTTCTGAAGACCTAGGCAACTATTTAATTTGAGGGTATGTAACATATTTCTATACTGTTATTCAATCAGTCCTAACACATTATATTTTCTTTGGGTGGTCAGCAATACAACGTTGACAATACCAGCTTTCTTACTGGGCACAATGTGCAAGGACACTGCCCTGCACCACTATATTTTTAGAAGTTGTTGCAAATTTACATTACTGCTGCCACGCCTGACGCAAGCGTGTAACTGAGTAATCTTCCTTCTGTTTCTTTATTTTAATTTAAAGCAATGACATTAGAGCTCATGTCAGTGTCAGCCTCAGCTTTGGGGGCGATCATTATCAAAGAAAATAAAAAGACTATAGAAGAAGATGGAAAGAACACAGATATTAAAATGTGACTGATCCCTCTTTCCAGGTTGCGGTAAAACACGAAAGTGAAACGTGTCTTCACAGTCATCATCATCATCATCATCCTGGCTACGTCCACTGCAGGACGTAGACACTTCTCCCATGTTCCACCAGTTAAGACGGTCCTGTGCTTGCTGCTGCCAATTTATACCTGCAAGCTTCTTAATCTCATCTGCCCACCTAACTTTCCGTCTCCCCCTAACCCGCTTGCCTTCTCTGGGAATCCAGTTAGTTACCATTAATGACCAACGGTTATCCTGTCTACGTGCTACATGCATGTCTTCACAGTAGTTGAGCGTTTATTGAGCATTGTTGCGTTACAATTCTGAAGGAATGAAAGCTACATCAACAAAATTCAAGGTGGCCCGAAGAACGGCAAGCAGTGGCAGCTCGAAACTTGCAGCATGCACTTCAAGCAGAAAGCACACACGAATTGAGAATATCCAGGATGAGCGTGGATTAACAACTGTCGCTCGCAGCTAGACTCTAAACTTTTTCATAGACAGAACTTTATTTTGGTCTGGATGCAGTGCTTTATTGAAAAAAAAGGGCTAAATCTTTTGCAGAAATTGATTTTCTTGCAAGACACAAAAGAAGTGGCTGTCTTAGATTAAAACGTATGAGGTTGTCACCTGAGGTGACCACCATCATGTAAGGGCCTACTGACCACTTTCGCTGAAGGTACAGCTCTTCATTTCTATAATTCTTAGCGTTAGCTATTCAGGCAGCATGCTTTCCTGCACAGTCGACGTAATAAGAACAGTACATGTTTTTACATCTAGAACCATCTCGGGTCAACTGCGTAGCGCACCTTGAGGACGACGGCAGCCGGAAGAAAATAAACGTAACATGTCACGTTGAAGCCCAAATAATGTAGAGGCATCTCTGTCAGATTTCCGAAAGCTTTGAAATATGTGCCATTAAAAATCCGACGCTCAAGTGTTTCAAGAGGAAAAAAATGAACAAGTGGTTACGTGGGGAGATCACCGGGCTGGAAAGAGTTAAAGCGCACTGTGTAACCAGAAAGAAAGGCGAAAGTCGCACGAAGCGAACACACAGGTATACACAGGACAAGTGCGAACAACTGTCAGAACTCTTACTTCTTCGTTGTGAGCAGCGTACTCTTTTCTTAAGCGCAGCCATGGAAGTGAACAAAGTGACATTCGCACTCTCGCAAACCAAGAGTCTGATAATCGCGTGCGGAACGCAGACCGTGCTTCATGGGGGCGCCACTCTCCCAAATGCGAGAGGCGACCGCCTTTAGAGCGGCCATACACCAGAGAGCCTACAACAGTCATATAGGCTTCCTACCCTACGCGCACTCTTCGCGCCATCTAGCTACTGATGATGAGAAAGCGCTGAAGCAGCGGAGCTCTGAGAACCACCAGTTGGTATATGGTGTAAAAAATGGCTTGTCGTTAGCGCTATTGAATGCATGCGCACTGAGGCGTAGTGGTTAGCACCACTTGCAAAGGTGTCAACGATTTCTGGTTTCACGCCCAGTGGCAAAGCCCTTGCGTATCGTTTTGTTTTTATTTGCAATCTGTTATTATACATTTCACAATGTAATATTCGTGACTGAAATACAGCCGTGCAGCCTTGGCAGACCCCGGCATAAAATGTGCTAAAAATATTCGAATCTAGTGATAATCGAACTAAGACTATCTGCGTGACAAACCGGCGTTTTCTTACGTAGTCGTCATTCTTCAGATAACACACTTCTGAAGCACCCATGCCTTGAAAAAAAAATACTATGTCATGTTGTGGGTGGGTCTCCTTAACGTTTGTGAATATTGTGAGGCTGAAAGGCAGAATATGGCCAGGTGTTAAAACAAGTGAATAACGCAACGAATTTGTGCCTAAAAGCTCGACCCATCACGATGCGCTCATACGTATTTATTAATCATCATTATCATCAAGATCATCATCATCATCAACATCATCATCAGAAAAAGCATCCACAAAGAGGGCAGTTGCATAGTTTCATATGCTGCCTTGTGGACGTCCAGCAATCCCTTCGCAGATTCACAAAACGAAGAAACAAACGAAGCTTCACGTGAACTCGGCGTGCTAATTTATTTTAAAGCAGCTGATGTTGCGAGCACAATTGTTTTTCTTTACTCGTTGAATAGTTGAGGTATCTACCGAGAATCGAACTCAAGTTAGAAATTTATTTTGAATAGGGTGCCTTTTTAGGGAGTTGAAAGCAATTTTACGATTTCTATCTATCTATCTATCTATCTATCTATCTATCTATCTATCTATCTATCTATCTATCTATCTATCTATCTATCTATCTATCTATCTATCTATCTATCTATCTATCTATCTATCTATCTATCTATCTATCTATCTATCTATCTATCTATCTATCTATCTATCTATCTATCTATCTATCTATCTATCTATCTATCTATTTAGGCCTAAGTTAGTACGGCAGAGTATGAGGGATTGACAAATATATCTCGTTGGTCATACATGAATAATGTCAAAATGCTATCACATACGTCGTCAAGCCTCTTACGGCAGACGTGTAGTACATATTCATGGGCCGGTATCAATTTTGGCTGTTTATTGTATGCCTATGACGTGCATTGTACATATATTTAGCACCGCTTTGTAACGTTTCACTCAGTAAAGCAATTACAACACAGTCACCCTAAATACTCATGCTGCACAACACCAATTCCAAAGGTACGCGGGATCTGCCGAATTTCCTAGTTAAAGAAATACACCTGACACTTACACTCTTGATGTTGCGGCTCAGCCTTGCGTAATATATGATTTTTGATTGACATTGCTGCCTCCACTTATATATGACTGGGCGGTGAGTGAAGGACTGAACTTTTGCCGAGTGGTTGAATTACGTGATGGACAGACAAGCAAACACCGACAAACAGAGCATTATTTCTGCGTTAAAATATCGCAATAAATAATATTACCTTTAAAGATTTCTGAGATCTCACGTACCATGGTCATCAATGTTTTGTGAAGCACGCGGAGGTAAACTAACCATGGTATGATTTTCTGATCGTGTGAAACGTTACGAAGTGATGTTCGAAATATGTACAAATTTTGTGCGCGCAGTTATGTTGAGCAGACTTGTACGTTTTAAACTATAGCCAGTTGCTTACACTCGAGTTACGATGCGAACAGCATCATGCATGTTACCAACAGTAGAAGTGGCAAGTTGAAATATTGCGTTTGTGTTTGCGAGGATAGTTGCTCTAGGTAGTTCAACGTAGACCAACTTAAGGGGGTGCTCAAGGGTGGAATGGACGTTACTCGGCGTAAAACATGTATTGGTGGAGTACGTGTGTAATATCAGTATATTTGGATAGCCAGCACTTCAACCAGAAAAACTTACGTTGCACGGATTTTACGCCTGTACTAGGCTTTCTTCAAAAACTGCTTAGATACCTGGCGTATCTCTGTGGTAGAACACCTAATTTCCATCCAGAAGTTTTCGGTACAATTCCTGCTTCCTGATATTTAGTCTTTCGACTCATAGGATGAACGCCGCCGATGCGAGTTCTCCTAATGCTCTCGCAGTCAAATTACGAATGCCTCTTCTCGTAATATTTGGGTAGATATAAACTGTCAATCAAAAGTGTCACGAACCCGTCAACCACGGCCCATGGTATACGGGTATATTCCGAACGTGTCTAGAGGCAGGGCTTTAACTACGTACGCGCCGGGATTTTCATGCTATTCACGTCATGACCAGCCTGGTGTTTTCGTCTAACCCCTAACCTATCCATGCTAATTTTGATCTACCCAAGTCAACAGGTGACTACTTGAGTAGCCAGGAGTAGGCGGCTAGATAGATACCCAGAGAGTAATTCTCAACCACCTGTAGTTCACAGAAACGCTTCGTATTCGAAACTGCGCTTGAGCAAGAGTTCATGTTGCCACTGAACAACTTAACGTCACTTCATCTTCAGCTACTAGGGGCGTTCTGGCATGTTTCTTTTCAAAGCAATAATTGCAGGATGACGACAAAAACGTCTCCTTACGAAAAAAAAACACGAAAACCTTCTGTATTGCTCGTTATCAAAGTGTTTGACTCAGGTTCTGAGACACAAGCTTCGTGCGTAACACTTCCACAATGACGGAGGCACCGACGTTCGCTTAACTTGGACTGGTCGTGTCATCATATTCAGTATGCCTAACATTATAATTAGTCACTTTTTCACCAAGCAACACAGCAAAGCCTCTTTGCTATGGTATCATTCACTTGATAACTTTGAAATTTTTCGAGGCTACATTTCAAATAAAATACACAAATGTGTTCTGTGTTTTTTGTGTCATAACTCTAAATGAGCACAGTTATCTTCCTGTAAATTGGTGTAACTGATTGTACTAATAAACACGTATTTATACGACGCAAATGCTGCTTGTCTTTGTAACAACGCAGGAGGTGATGACTAGCAGTGGTAAAGATTTTAAGGATCAAGCATTGCTGAGGACGACAGTATGTTTCAAGGAACTATGGTGAGTGTATTGCGAGAGGTAGTGAAAATTATGCTGCTAATGGCAATCAACTTGGTCAAGTAGTTTGAAAACATACCTTCACGAATAATTTTAGCAATCGGACTACATGAACGTAGGGTGTACAAAAAAAGTCACAGCTTTGCCGCAAAGGTGAAGCAAATGAACGGGATAGCAACAAATTGGCAGGTCATGCGCAGACTGGCAAGCAGATCGAAACGTGCCCCTCGTTTCTCACACACAAATAACGCACGAATCGTACCCACAGGTACAGATGAACGCGAATAAGCATCTCAGTTGTTACTTCACTGTGTCCGAAAAGTGTGTCTTTTTCGCAAACAGAGGCTGCGCAACCACTGCAGTGGCCTTTGTGCGCCCCGTGACTACAGCAGAATCGTTCCAGTGCAAACGCCACCCCAGCCAAACGTATGATCCTCCCCACCAAAAGATAAGGGTGCACAAGAGACCATCCGCTCCTCACTCCGCGGGCCAAAGTACGCGTGAGAGATGAAAACCGTCGCCCGCTTATTGCGCCATCTTGCTGATAATGCTGAAAACACAATAATCCCCCCTCCCTCGAGATGCCCGCCAACAGCGATAAGTTGTAGATATAAACAGCTTGTCATTTGAACGTTGAAGGAAGTACCCCTATGTGGCCTGGTGGTTAACGCCTCGCATTAATGCCGCGGAGCTCCCACGTTCGAGTCTGCGCGCCGGAGTCATTTTTTCGGATTTTTTTCTTCCTTGCGTTTTCATATATAAATTTACGTATATGAAGATAAACGTATAAAGATACGGTGCATGACATTGACGCCACGCCGACGCCGGTGGCAAAACCTAGTCGTTAGGGTTCATATAATTGCTGTCGCAATAAAAAAACATGAAAAAACAGAACACATGTAAAGTACTGAAAGGTCATGACTACTGGTTTATACGCTCATTTGAAAGGTTGGAAACGTGCCACCAAGTATGCTATAGCCAGATTTCCGATTTTGCAGATGGGCTGAAGAAAAACTGGATGAAAATAGGGGGTGAATATGCGATAATGCGTTTGCTAAATCTGTGTGAATGATTATTTTGTGACCCAATCATTGAATTTGCCACTGCGCAGGCTTGAACACAGGGATGTCGCTTCAGTCTCTATCGACCATTAAGATTCGACAATGTGAATAATGCCGCGCCGTGATGGTCTAGTGGCCAAGGTACTCGGCTGCTGACCAGCAGGTCGCGGGATCAAATCCCGGCTACGGCGGCTGCATTTCCGATGGAGGCGGAAATGGGACGTTAAACCCTACATATCAATACAATGTGAATAATAAAAGAACGACGCAAATTGCGCGAAATGACATCTTAAGTTGAGATAGTGAGTGTTGATGACAGTAAAAGCCACATGAATATGCAAGTGCTGGCCTGGTAGTAGTATTTAGTGTTCATCGTGACGTGTTCTCTGTTCCGCGCCCACACCATCCAAAATTGCAGTTGTGTCAGACTTCAACGGTTCTTGATATTCTTGATCACTGAAAACAAAATTCATTTTAGACACATCAAATCATTTTATGTCTGAATGGTACTATTGATTCGGTAGATGTTGTGGCACACTTAGAATGAAACACAATAATGCTGCTGATGTTATTGTTTTAGTGCAAGTGACTCCAAAAGAACAAGCAGCCACCAGTGCGAAATTACAAAAGCTGACAAGGGTGTAAGAAACGTCCACTGTAACATCATCGCCACTCACGTATAGCTGCGCTTGCACAGCAACCTTGTGGCGGAAGACCGTCGCAAAAAATATATACTGAAATATATACTGGTGCCACGTGCCTTTCCTCAAGCTTTATTATCACCCCGTAACACTAAGTTCTGCGTAAACCGCGACTACGACGTTCGAGAGGCTTCGAGGCTGTAGTGGATTGTTTTATTAAGATTACGCCAACTTTGTGAACCATACAGATCCTACATCGCTGCTAGCGATAACGCTTGAACATTCGATGGCAAGGGTATAAATTCCGACACGCTTCACCGCTTGTCGGTTGATCGACGGCCGTTGCTCTGCTTGCCGCTACCAGTGCCAGTGTTTCACTGTAATCTGATTTTGCTTTTATGTGGCCCCAAGTGCGGCCTGAATAAACAGTTTATTATTCGACCTTCAAGTTTCACCCTTCCTCTGCGTCCCGGCCCCGTGACACCGGTATAAATACGTTTACCTCCCCTATATCCTATATCGCTGAAGCAGTGTCTTCGAAACATACCTGTGACACCGATGTTCGCTTTAGTGCGGAGGATATATTTAACTTTACTTTTTTCATTCTACACTAGCAGGAACGTCATATATAGGCAGAAAACCGGGCCATATTCGCGCACGTTCTTCAGTGCAAAGGAAGCACCTAAAAAACAACTAGTGCAGGCCCACACGGCAAAACTACTTCGACGAGCTGAAATTTTTACATGCTACATTAAGCTTCAGGTTCACTAGCAATCACAGGTAGGACTACTTCCTTTGTCGTTCTTGTTTGAAGCCGAATCCAGTAATGTGCCTTTGCATCGACAAGTGTTCATATTTTTTTTAAAACAAAAAAGTGGTTTCAAGGGCGCTTTCGCTTATAAAGCTGTCACGGACTGGAATAAGTTCTATGCCTTTCCTTTTCAACTCTTTGATACCATGCCTGAACGGGACTGAACCCTTACATACTTGTTGAATTCATGCAGTAGCAGGAGACCAGAAAAAAAATCACGTACACGGGATCTTTGTTGTGCGTTTTATTTCCACTTTCCTGTGCCTGCACTACTTGAAAGAGTTTGTGTGATCTAAAAACGCCGTTAAACTCAATTTTCGCAGCGTTTTTTGTTAGTGTTTTTATATAATCTGATACATGTCGTAGTGTTTATATTGTGTATTTATTTTTCAAGTTAGTTGCCTTTTGTTCACATTATCTGTTTACTACAGTTAGTCCTAATTGGTTAGCCCATATAAGCAGGTTAAGCGATGTAGAGACAAAAATGCCTGCAAGCAAGCTTGCAATGTCGTGGGTACCCAGCAATTTTCGTGCGCCAAGGAAAATATCTATTGCCAGAAATGTGTCCCGGGAGTAAAGTAAAACTCCGCACAATTATGTATAGTGCATCGATGAAAACGTATAATTGTGAAATTCAGCTGTTTGAAATTCTGCTCTTGTAGATATTATCTGGCAAGTGTATCAAACATTGTAATGTGCATATCATGAGTTATTTCTATTACTCAGCGATCATTATCCCGCATGCTCCATTGATAGTTACCACCTCTTGTCCGGGCGTGCGCAGCTCTGCTTTGGTGTCTACGTTGTTTTAACATTTTGTGTGCTGTTCGTCAGAGTTTGTGGAGACTCAACATCCCTCCTAATAATAGGTGGAGTTTTGCGTTCTAAAATCAGGATATGATAGTTAAAGACGCTGCAGTAGAGGACCCCAGACATTAGGACCATCAGTTGTTATCCAATTTGCACTGACATCGCAAAATACGCACGCCTCGGCCGTTTCGCCTCCATCGCAATTCTACGGGCGCGGCCAGGATACAACCCGCGATTTGCCGCTCAGCGGCCCGGTCAGCCGCTGAGCGGCTGACCGGGCCGCTGTTTGTGACCGGGCCGCAACCTGTTTTGTGACCGGGCCGCTGTTTGTGACAAGCTGTTTGTGACCGGGCCGCTGTTTGTGACCGGACCGCTGTTTGTGACCGGGCCGCAACCCGCGATTTGCCGCTCAGCGGCAAGCCGCTCAGCGGCCCGGTCAGCCGCTGAGCGGCTTAACCACCTACCCATTGCGGCAGACTTCTCTTTTTTTATAAATGTCTGCATAACCTATCCTGTTAACACGAGTACAGAGCATGAGTTCTTTTGTTGCTACAAAACCGTACAACGAGACAGCTGACATGACGAACTAATACATCCAATTATTATAGTGCAGATAGTTTTTTAATGAATTGCCCCTGCCTAAACTTAGATTTATTGCACAAAATGCACTGATTTATTTGTATACTTATGAGACATTTGATAGTTCACGCTGAAAAACATGGTACATACGGAGATGAATACATACTGAGTGTCACTGACTATGCGACTTTATTTTTTTTTATTACAGTCAAACATGAACGCAAGACTCCTCTCAGTGGGACTGCTGGTGCTCGCTATTCTGACAGTCGTGGCTTCAGGCATGCAAATTCTTTATATAATTGAAAAGTAGACGAACCTAAGCCAAGCGCTTGGGCAAACGTTTCCTTAAAATAGGGTTGATGGCCCTTATTTTACACTTGCAGTTTAGTAATCGAACATTTAGTACTAAGTTTTTTTTTGTTGTAGAAAAAGTGAGAGAAATCGTCGGTATGTAATTCCAACGTTGCTCTTTTTTGCACTTTTTTTCAGCAGACCCCGAGTGCCCTCTCATTAACTGCGTGGCAGGCTCGAGGGTTGGATGCTTAATTACAAAGGAGAGGTGCCGGTGCTTCTGTGGTAGGACCGCACTTCTTTTGCTTTGAATTATGGCGAAAGCCATTATAACAATACTCTGACTGCGTTTTCTGACTGAAAAGCGACGATGCGCTTTGACAGAGGTGCTAAAAAGAAGCACACATGATAATCATAGAGCTTTCGTCTAAATTCAAAATTTGTGCAGATTTGGAGAAAAGTACTCGCAACTCCAATTTGAGAATAATTACTCGTGATCCACTCTTCCGAACGCCAACTAACGGCTGTCTAGAGTGATCGCTTTGATTTGTCAATAATAAGTCGATTGCATGTTGAGAGCTGCGGGTTATAGTGTAGATAAACAGGCTTCAATTGAAGCGCGCATTTTGGGGAGGAACACCTCAGTAAGTAGCAACGTTTAGCGAGGTGAAAGTCTTAAATGCCTGATAAGAAAAAATGGCGTGCTGTACCAACAGACATGTTACCTTAGTCAGCATTAAAATAGTCACTACTTGAGCGGAAATGAAATAACGTTTGAAACGTTCCCCAGATAACACCCACATCAGAGACAAAAATTTTCATTAGGGGAACTTTCACTTTGCAAATGCTCTTCTGCACGTGCATTTCAAGAGTTATTTTCAAAACGCTTAAATGAAAACTGCTGAACCACATCTCAGCATAGTAGTACCGAGAACGTCGTAACGTGCTTTGGAACTCTACTCCGACGTATATCTTACACTATTCACGAAAGTAATTTTGCACTTGGGAGCTGCACTGGTTTCAAACCGTCACTGAGTTGAATAGCACTGTTTTATTTCTAACTGTAGGAAAATTTAGCTTGGGTCAACACTTGTAGAAAAGGCTTGGTCAATTTTTAAATAAGAAAGATGTCTTGCGAAGCTTCACGACTTAGGCTCAATTTTAGGCTACTGCGGTAAATATCTGCTGAGGAAAAAGCCAGAAAAAAGCATTTACCTCACAATTTATGTCCGCTATAGAGCGTTCGGATCAATGAGTTATTCTGGAGCCTTCAGTTCGCTCAATACAGTATACCTATAAAAGCATCGTATTTCGAACGCCTAATAACAGAAAACACCTATTTTTTTTCTCTGAGGTGACAAAAACAGCAGGAATAAACTGGAGCTCAAGAATGGTCACAAATTGATGCTAATATTAGTAGCAAAAGAGCATTCTGCTCGGCTGTGACTAGGCTTTGAAAGTGTGTATGTGTTTATGAGACATCAGGTCTTGAGCTAGAAGAAACCATGATTCTATTTATAAGCAATGAACTTGTCAGCACCGCAATCTTTTCATCTCACAGTTCAGGATCAAGATCCTTGCCAGTATGTGAAGCTCAACTACGGAAGCACTTGCGCTCCTAATGAGCGCATCAGTTGTACCCTTGATGATAATACGTGCAAATGTCAGTGTGGTAAGTTTCTTTCATTAATGCTCGACTTCTGTGTATACTTGCTTCAAAGCAGAATAAATTCAAATCAATATTTTCTGAAGCAGGACAGTCATAACTCTTAGAATGAATGCTTTGATATGTTTCATTGCCCGTCCACTGACACAGACTTTCTCGTATTTGAAGTTTGTTATGATGCTTTTTATTCTGACAATACCTGCAATATGAATAATATATTCTAAATGTGTGCACTGTTATGTAAACGAATAGCTTAATGTGGATCTCAGTATATGCCAAAAGTGAAATGTACTAGTCTTGGTTTTGGGAGTTTTTAAACCAATAGGACAGTTTATTCAGCTCCTTGTATGACTCAGATCGATTGTGTCCCAACCTACACTCTCTAAACCACTTGCGCTTACTTCGGCAACCACAAGCGTCACAATGGTGGCGTGTCTGCGTTACCTGAAGATTACCTCAGTATGTTTACTTAGGTATTTGCTTCATTGCGTTTATTTGCAGTTGGCCAACTGAACCAGTGATACGTATGGTGGAAACAGCCCAGTCTTCTTTCTTGGACGCCCCTGCCAATCAACTGAATTTCACATGTGTCAAGAGGTAGTAAATAAACTGTTTTGATAAAATGAAGCACTCAAGTGGACTTCGTTTGTTGTGTACAGAAGCATCAAGATACAATTGTCCAACGCAACTTTCTTTTCTTTCTTTAGAGGCTTGCTATTACCCGTCAGTTTCGCAGTGCCACTATTCTATACTTTATAAATCATGAGGGAGAGCAGGTTACAGGACAGATTAGAGCTGTGCCGATCATTTAACACACACACACAAACACACACACACACACACACACACACACACACACACACACACACACACACACACACACACACACACACACACACACACACACACACACACACATATATATATATATATATATATATATATATATAGGGAGAGAGAGAAAAAGAATATAAAAAAAGAAACATGTGCATATCCGCACTTCATAACGATAGGGGGTAGGGATAAACAACAAGAGGGAAGATAGGGAGGTTAACCAGGCACATGCCCGGTATGCTACCCTACGCGGGGGGAATGGGAAGGGTGCATAAAGGTGAGAGAGAGAGGAAAAAGAAGAAAACGAGAGAGAGAAGAAACAAAAAAGGATTGTCAGTCAATCGGCTGGCGCGTATGCAGCGGTGGCACTACACAAAAGTTAAAGGTGGTCACGTAGGCCTGTAGTCCTCAAAAAGCACAAGACAGCTTTGACTGCCTTTTAAGCCGACGAAAGGCGATGACGGTGTTCCAGTAGCATCTGCACAGAGAGTGGCCGATCATCCTATTTTCGCAATGCGTCTGAAAGCTTCTGTCTTTCAGAGGCAAATCGAGGGCAATGGCATATCAGATGGTCGATGTCTTCTTTGGTGCAGCAGACGTCGTATTCTGCATTGTCGGTCAATCTGATGAGAGTTCTATATGCTTTTGTGAAGACAACCCCCCACCAAAGGCGACAAAGAAGTGAAGCTTCACGTCGACGAGGTCCGGATGGAGGTCGAAGTTCTATTCGAGGGTTTATTTGGTACAGTCTCATGTGTATCGTGCTTGGGGTGTTCCACTCCTGCAGACTCAGACTACGTGCCAGGTGACGAAGTTGCTGTGCAGCGTCAGTCCTTGACAAAGGAATCGGAAGGGTGTGCTCTTCTTGGTGTGATGTGCGAGTCGCGTTGTTTGCGGAATCATTGCCCCTGGTCTCACAATGGCCAGGAAGCCACTGAAACTTGACCTCGTGGCCCCTTTCTATGACGTGGTGAACAAGCTTGACAACTTCGTAAGTTAATTGTTCATGGCAACCTCGTCGAAGGACTCACTGCATGTTCTGTAGGGCTGGTTTTGAGTCGGAAAACACAGCCCATTTACTCGGTCTTTGGGATTGGATGTACTCTAGGGCGCCACGCAAAGCCACAAGTTCTGCCTCCGTAGACGTAGTGACATGTGACAGTTTGACTCGCAGAGTGATTCCTCTAGCTGGAATCACCACCGCACCACCACAACCAGACGCTGTGGTTGAACCATCAGTGTATATGTGCACGTGGTTGTTGTACATTTCGTGCAGAAGGTTCAAGCTCAATTGTTTTAGGGCTTATGAAGGCAAATTTGATTTTTTCTGTATTCCTGGAATTGAAACACGTACTTGTGGAAGTGTCAGACACCACGAATGATACACCAGTTTCTCAGCAGGCGTAAAACCTGACGTAAACGCCGCACAATGAGCACAGACAATTGCACTAAATTTCGTGCAGGGCCTCTCAGTAGCGAGGGTTGCCAAGTGGTGGGAAGGATTCCTAGCATGTTGCCAGAGGTACGTACGCATCGTTTCAATGGTGATGTGCGTCATGATCAAGTAGTCCTGTGCAATGGCAATTGTTTCGGCTGTCGATGCGCAGCGCGGTAAACCAAGGCATACCCTAAGCGCTTGGGCTTGAATATTTTAGGTTGTGCGCAGGTTCGTTTTGCACGTGTTAGATATAACAGGTAGGCTATACCGCTGAAATCCAGTAAATAGTAACTTGTACAGCTGTAACATAGACTCGACTGACATTCCCCAGCTTTTCTCAGCAAGAAACCTGAATAAGTGACAAATGGCAGTCAGCTGCTTTTTCACGTAGTTTGCGTGGGGTGTCCAAGACAGGTTTCGGTCGATTACGACTCCCAAGAACCTGTGACTCCGGCTTAATGACATCAACTGCCCATTAATTGATATGCCGTAAGCGGACATTGGTTTTCTGGTGAAAGCCACGACTGCACACTTCTCACTTGCGATTTCGAGCCCTTGTTTGCGTAAGTGGTACGTTGTCACTGAGGCTGCCTTCTGAAGTCGAGCGTGAAGTTGAAGTCGAGTTACACCTGATGTCCACACACAGATGTCATTAGCATAAATGGAAAGTCGTACACTGCTTGGTTGCTTGCCAACTAGTTCAATGAGTGTTAGGTTGAACAGCGTCGGTCTTAGCACTCCGCCTTGCGGGACTCCTCGGCTGCAGTAATCCTCGCGTGTCAGGCCATTCTCTGTCTGCACGTGAAATGATCTATTCTGTAGGTATCTCTGAACCCACCTATACATCCTGCCACCGAGCCCCACTCCTTCTAGTGCGCTCAGAATGGCTTCGTGGGCGACACTGTCGTATGCCCTTTTAACGTCAAGAAACAGAGCAGCAGATAGCCGTTTGCAGGCCTTCTGGCGTTCTACATATGTCACCAAGCCAACTACATTGTCAATTGACGAGCGGCCTCGTCTGAACCCGGACATGACATCTGGATATATTTTGTAGAACTCTAAGTACCATTCCAGACGCGTTAAAATCATCCTTTTCATAACTTTTCCCACACAGCTCGCGAGGGCGATCGGGTGGTAAGAGGATATGTCCAAGGGTGACTTGCCGGCTTTGAGAAGTGCAATCAGGTGACTTGACTTCCGTTCCTGTTGAACCATGCCAGTTTAACAGGAGTCGTTGTACAGCTGCAAGAGTGCCTTCCGAGCTTGATCTCCTAGGTGACACAGAGTGCGGTAATGATGCCGTCAGGTCCTGGGCTGAAGAACGTCTACACAAAGCAAGCGCAGCCTTTAGTTTGTCCATTGAAAATGAAATCTTCATTCAGGGATTACGTGAGGATACAGGAAAGTCGGTTTCTTCGTCCCAGTTGAATTTCAGCCGCTGGCAATCCTTCGACAGAAAGAATCTGCGGCATCAATCTCTTCGCAGCGTAAGTGAAGTGCCAGAAATTTTAATGGGTAGCGCTGAGTAATGGTTCTAGGAAGACCCCGGACAGTTTTCCAGATTAGTGACAGAGGCTTTCTAGGATCCAAAGACTCGCAAAAAGATACCCATCGTTGCTTGTACAACTTGTTTATGTGACGTTGTATCTCCTTTTGTGTGCGCCTGGCCACTCTCAGATCATCAAGTGACCTCGTACGTCTATAACGTCGTTCTGCACGACGACGAATCGCTCGGAGTTTCTCGAGAACAATGTCCATATCAGTGCGAGATGAGCTCACCGGAAGCGAACGCGTCGTTGACTGTAGGGGACTCTTTGTTGCGTCCTCTAGGTTGAAAGGTGAGGCGCCAACATGGTCTTCCAAGATTAACTTGTATTTGTGTCAATTGGTGCACTGGACGGCTCCGGAGCACTTGAGAATTGGAAAGCCGTCAATCTTCAGGTATGTTGGGATGTGGTCACTACCCCTTGTTTCCAAATTCGAAAACCAGTGCACTCTGCTGGCGAACGAGCGTGAGACGAAAGTGAGGTCCAGGCAACTGCCATAGGCCAATCCGCGCAGATAAGTAGGGCTGCCGTCATTCACGAGGATAAGTTCACATTCAGAAGCGAAAGACACTAACTGTCTACCTCTAGTGTTGACCCTGGAGCTTCCCCATAAGTAGTGGTAGGCATTGAAGTCGCCAGTAATAACCCATGGCTGGAGAGTTGAATTCAAAATTCTGCGCAAGCGCTCACGGTCTAGACGACTTGATGGATGTAAGTAGGCTCCGATCATGGTGAATGTGGTCCTCTTGTTTTTTACTGTTAAGCAAACGTACTGGTTTTCTTTGTCAGGGGGTACAGGGTGATGAACATAAGTTAAGTCATGCCGTATGAACACAGTGACCTTACTGCGCTCTCCGGGGGTAGAAGACATAAAGCACTCATATCCAGACAGTCTCATCTGAGCGGACTGGTTCGGATCACAAATCACAATTATGGAGAACTAGTTCGTGAACACATATTGCCGGAACTCGGACATACGCGCCCTAATTCCTCTGGCATTCCACTGAAAAACAGATACGTTCTTGACCTTCTCTCGAAAGGATAACATGTTGAGGGCCACCGTTTTACCTTAGAGCTGCAAGCACCGGACTCAAAGTGTCCAGCACTTGGAGTGCGCTCTGTGCTGACGGGGGGTTCATGTTTTTTAGGAGCATGCGTATTGCGCTCATAAGGGTGTGCAACATGTTGATGACCTGTCGAGCTGTCTTTTCATCAGTGGTTCGTGATGGCCTCAAGGTTGGCGGGATTCGATGCACCTCTGAAACAGGCGGTGTTCGTGGAAGTGATGGCCACTCTTCACGAGGTGGAAGTCTTGACCCTGATTCTGTTTTCGGTGTATCCGTCTTCGCAGAGCTTGACGATGGGGGGCCAGTTTTTCTTGCTTGAGATGACGTGTCTCTATATGCAGATGTCACGTTGCGTGATGATCTCCTGTGTTGACGCCGACGTCGCCTGACAGTAGCAGTGGCTTCCCTGTGCGTTGAATTGTCGCGCACCATGTGTTTCAGCACCGCGCGTTCTTTCGCACTCGTGGGCAACCTTTAGACGACGCTTTATGAGCGCCGTGGCAATTGGAGCATTTGAACGCAGTTGCGTGGCAGGTGTCTTCTGAATGAGGTTCGGCATACCGCGGGCACAGGACATTGCTGGTACATA
This sequence comes from Rhipicephalus microplus, assembly GCF_013339725.1. NCBI lineage: Eukaryota > Metazoa > Arthropoda > Arachnida > Ixodida > Ixodidae > Rhipicephalus > Rhipicephalus microplus. Next base: position 128,628 of record NW_023611359.1, read on the forward strand.
CTCTTTTGACATGTCCCATCTTGAAACATCTGAAGCATTGTAGGGGCTTCGGTATGTATGGACGGACCTGGTAGCGAACGTGGCCAACTTTGACGTGTGGGGGGAAGACTATCTCCCTCAAAAACAATCTTCAGGCATCGTGACTGACCAAGCCTTCTGATGTACTTAACGATAGTGCTAGAATGGCGCCTACAATCCTTGTACGCACATCTACATGAATGAAATGAACTTTAATTTCTTATTTACACAACTGTTAGTAAACACCAGTGTTTCTTTGATTAGGCGAAATGACAGAATATTATTGGACGTAATGTTGATAAAATTTCGCGAACTCGGGGGGTTGAAATAATTGTCAGGTAGCCCACTGCAGCACATACCATATTGGTATGTGTCTTTGACGAGCGAAACCTTGATTTTTTTCTTTTTTCTGTCTTTTTATTGAAGATGGTAGTTTTTTTGCTCCCAGAGGATGTACACGCGCATAGGAGCATCGTGCGTAGGCAGACAATCATCTTTAGCATAAATTGCACATGCAAACGGTCTTTTTTGTTTCATGTCATGGCCGATAAGTCAATCAGCATCGCTTGTGAAGAGATGATTTATCCTGATCATAATGCGCAGTTCAATGGCAGCAAAAGTTTCACTGTTGAGCTCGCAACTGCCACGCTGCTCTGCCTAAATATTTCACTTGCAGAGGAAAATCGCAGTTTAATGCGCCACTCTCTTAAGATATCTTTAATTCACACAAAACTTTGAGACTACGCTTAGAGCCACATTTTGAAGCGATTTTCAATGACAGTGTCAATTAAATCACATCACATGAGGCAAGATGCAATGACAGAAGCGCATGTCATGATAAAATGGCCGAAGAGCAAAACGGAACAGCAACACTGAATCTATTGAAGAGCAGGAGCACTAAAGCGGCCAGTTCCATTTATCTGAATACCCAGGTAGTGACAGCGTTCTGCCTTCATCTTGAGCAAGGGTCGGCAACCTTCTCAATTGGGGGGCGAGAGTGATATAGCCGACGTGGTGGGGATGGCACGGCTAAGCGCAGCAGGCAAGTAGAAGAAATTTCATTATTTTGTAGTGATCGACAGTGCTGCAATATAAATCACGTTAAACTATAGTGGATGAACAATTATTTGTGTTCAATAGCGGAATAGCTTCTGTACGGTCGATATAGGAAGTTTTAATAACAGGGGGACCGTCTGGCATCGTTCAGGCAACCGCATGACAATATCTGGCGGGTCGCAATTATTTGGCGACACTTTTTCTAAAGTATGTCATATACCCTAGAAATTACGAAATCGTTTAAAATACTTCAAGCGCTTCAGTTTTAATATTTCATCGTTCTGGCAGAGTTTAGCAAACGCATGCCAGAACTTGCACACTTGGCTAATGTATGTTAGTGCTGTCGTAGTTGATTCACTGCATACTTTTAGCTGTCGTTACATTGTTAACTCACCAGCCATGTTTTAAGAATCGCTACCGTAGTAGTTGGAGGGAAAAAAAAACTTTCTGTGAGTATACGTTCTGTGAATGCTCCAGTCAATTTTTTGGGCAGCAAAATGAAAATTCTCTTTAGAACAATATGTAAAGAGACCATGAAAGATTGCAGACGTCGCAAATACTAAGGCATAGCAGAAGTTTGATACAAAGTACTTTTCGCAGGATTCCAAGAGGCACCCTGTATAGTTGGGCTCGTTCCCAATTATGACGAACACCAGAAAAAACTAAAAAAATGACAGTATCAATACAAGCCGGAGACTCCAATCTAGGGGAGTTTCAAAGCTACAATGCAGCTTTAAAGTGACACATTACTGAGCCAGCCCCCCCCCCCCCCCAAATATTCTGTGAAGATTTTCAGGCTAAAGCTCTTTAAGTCGCTGTGAAATCGGTCGTGTTATATAAAAAACCAGGTTTATACAACGCAAGTACTATCACTAAGCCACTCCCGGCAACCAAGGCACCTCGCGCATAAGATTTCCGCTGCACTTCCCTCGCTAGATAAGATAATAAAGCCATGCGACACGTAAAAGAAGTACGCACTCTGGCAGAAGAAACAGCGCATCGAGAAGCCACGCTTGTCGATGTGCCAGGACAGCAACGGCAGCGACGAGGTGGCCCAAAACAACCTGCAGAGAAAAGGAACAAGAGGCGACGAGAAGATACTGTCGAACACCGTGAGTGAAACGCAGCAGGTAAGCTAGCTGTATACGTCCGCATTCAGCCTACGGGAACTCACTCTACTGCAAGCGGCGTCATGTTCGTACTTCTTCCAAAGGCGCTGACGTGAGCTTTCTTCGCGTGTTTGTCTCATTCGAATTTGAAAATTCTTGCCATGTTTGCAATAAGTGGTGGTCCATCTCAGAAAGGCCTAACAACTCCAAAAGCAACGAAGGTACATCCAAGTTCGGCTTAGTGTCAACCAGAAACACCGTTAGTTAGACCGACGTGGCCTTGTTAATACCGGGAGCAGCCGAGTACAAGTATTCGCATTTTTTTCGTATCTTTTATTTTTATCTCTGACAAAGGCATTATCAGATAGTCTCTTAGGGTGAAGGCGGCTGTTTGCATTGTACGTTTCATTGTATTTTGGCTAATGGTCAGCTCTCGTCTGATATGGCATAGTATGAAGACAGTATTTGTACATTGTCGGTACACTGCAGTCACCGTCACTGTCATTTTTTTTTGTGGACGTGCGCATTGCAAGTAAAAAGGAAACGCCAGGTGTTTATTTTGACAATCTTACACCGCATAACATACCTAGCACCTGCGATATTCCAATTCTCGCTTTGTCCTGATAAAAGGATCGTGCTAGCAATTGTTTGACGTGACCACTGGCTACTCATTGGTTTAAAAGAATTCCAAAATAAATAGCCACTCGGGCTCCATATTTTGCAATACTTCTCATATGGCATTAACACAAGAAGCCTATGCTCGTTAAAAAAACAAAGTCAAGCGTCTCATGCATTCATCACAGCCTTTCAACAAGCGCTTACGCTGGTTACCAATAGACGAACCACAAGTCTACTTCTGTTTTTACCCCTTGGCAATTATATCACTGCTCACGCAACTCCTAAGCAATTTCACACGTTTCTGTCAATCAATCACTCACTTAATCAATCAATTCATCAATCAATATATCAATCACTCAAAGAACTTTATTTTCACTAAAAAAGCAAACGTTTGCAGTGAAAAAAGGTGGCCGGGGAAAAAGCTATCGAACGAGAGCTTGACAAAGCCCAAGCCACCCATCGGTGGTGAAACGAGAGGGTACAGCATTCGATCTCAGAGGAAATAAAAAAAGATGCTAAACACTTCAAGTATGCGTTACAAAGTACAATGCGCTAAAGAATACAAATATGCATGCATGTACGATAGACATACACATATATGCAGAGTATAGGAATACTGAAAAAAAAACTTGCAAAACACGTGTATGTTCAGTTGTTACAAAAAACAAGTTCGAATAGTTACGTGAACAACTCTCTCATTTCATTTTTGGGTGAAATAAAAATATCTGGTCATTACATTTCAAAATAATTTATTGTTGTTGGGATGGTTTGTAGGATGCATTGAGTTCTATAGTGCATGCGTGAGAATGGAACGTGCCAAGGTGGTTAATAACGTACGTGATAAGTAAACTTCGTTTTTTTAAGGTTTTCGAGATGAAAAAATGTGTCTGATTTTCCGAGTGCTGCTTTTTTGTAGCAGCAGAGCAGTTTGAAAGTATAAAGATCTGATATTTCACAGATTCCATGCTGTTTGAAAAGAGGGGCGGTGTATTCTAGATAGGGAGCATTTGAAATCCTACAAACCATTTTCTTTTTTGTAACACACTCAGTTTTGACATGTTAAGGGATGTAGTTTTACCCCACACTAGGAAGCAGTAACTTAGATGAGAATTACAAAGTAGATCATAAAGTAACCTTTTTATTGTAGACGGTTGTATGTGTCGATGATAGTTGATTAGTCCTACACACTTAGCCAATTTCAATGTAACCACATTTACTTTGTCATTACATGACATGTGCTCGTGAAAGGTGACGCCAATTATTTAAATGAATTTTTTAATGTGAACAGTGAACAGACCTAGGACAAGATCCTCAGGTACTACAGCCAGCGTTCCGCGAGCACGATACACAACACATGGAGTTTTGTCTTCACTTATTACATTCATACACATGCTCTCTCATACCAGTGATATCATATAACAGTTACACTGCCGCAACGAAGTGCAAGTATTGCCACTCCATTTATTGCAGCCGAAGTGCAATGAGGTTTACAGCAATTCGCCTCCTGTTCTTTGGCCTTACAGTCTATGTGGTCTCCGGTAAGTATAAGACCTCCATACTTCTAGCCCTGATTGTTGTGTTATTTTATTCTGCGATAAGGATGATACGCCTGTCACAGAGAGCCGCCTGTGTGCACTTTGAGGGCGTGCACCTCACCGTGAGTACGATTCGCATGCTGTCCCACAGGAAAGTTTAGTGGCACTCGCTGTGAAGCGGACTTGCCAGTGAGTGTGTTTGCAAAACAGACTGCACTGCGAGTGAGTGCCTAGCCTCGGTAGCCTCGGTAGCAGTGTAATTGGTAATAAATAAGTGATTACGTGAAACCAAGTTCATAGCATTCTCTTAAATATCGTGCTCGTCATTATAAATGTTGTTATGCATTCAAAACACACCACCCAGAAAAGTAAGAAAAAAACTGCTCTACCACTCGTGGTCAGGTAGCTTACAGCCAAGACCACCAGTGTTATGTGCAGCACACGCCAATTCAATGGATGTGGCATTTGTACGTAGATTTAATTTTTTAACGGGCTGAATAACGGGCTTCATAGACCTAGCACACCAATAATTAAAAAAAAATATTGCCTGAAATTCGAAATGTCATATTTGCTTCCTAAGTACCAAGTGTAATAAGCATAACTTCATAAGTGCACTTCTTTACCTCATGAAGTATTGCGCTGCCGAAGTGACATTCTGAGAGTGCAAGTACACTAGCTCAAAGTGACTCAACATTCTGCCATTGTGACCAGGGTGTTAGATGTAACTACTCCTCTATGCTTTCAGTTTATTCAGAGCGACTTGCCCATCAAGGATGTTTTGTGCGCAGGTCTGCTGTAACGAAGCAACTCCTACGGCCACCAAGCACTAAGCACGTCGATATTCTTGATTCTCGTAATCTGCCACACCTTTTATGAGGGCTGAAAGATGAACGTTCACCATCCTATCAGCTATAATGGTATTCATTCTAGCTAAAATATACACAATTTCTAAGCTTTTAAGCTAACATAATTTCAATGCGCTTGAGTCTTATCGTCCAAAGTATTCGCCGCCGTGGTCCATAGTGGTCACAGCGCTCCATGGCCGACCCGAAGTTCGCGGGGTCGATTACCGGCTGCTTAGACTGCATTTTCGATGAAGGCGGTAATATTAGAGGCCCGCGTGAGTAGATTTAGGAGTACGTCAAGGAACGCAGGTAATCCGAATTTTTGGAGCTCTCTACTACAGCCTCTCTCATAATCATATTGTAGTTTTAGTACGTTAAACCTCAAATATTATTTCATTATAATCGCCCAATGAATTGATTACTGAGACGAGTGTATACTGATAAACGTACTGTGAAAGATGGCGCTTAATTGTGTTATGTTTTTGTTCGTGATTCCTCGCGTTATAACCTGAAGGTGTATGAGTACCAAACGCGCACAGTCATCATTTTTTTTTTGCTCTGGCTACTTCCGCGTTTTTGCGTGTTTGCGTTGTGTCATTTTTTATACGTGTCGGTAATCAGTTCGTTATGCTGAACGGCCCTAGGTTATTTACTGTTTGAACGCAATCATTTTCGTTTATACCACCAGCGCTTCCGGAATGCCCCAACATTGAGTGCGCGCAAGGACAGGAAGCGGGATGTTTCACAAGAGACGAAGTATGCGTGTGCTCCTGTGGTGAGTTAATAATGTTTTCGTTGCGTTTTGTTCTGATGGGATTTCAGATTTTAGCAGGCTGTATTCGAACAATCGTTGCTCACCCATACGAGATATATTCTAAATACATTTCGTGCATATTCTACATATTAATATCTTTTAGCATACGCTGCACAATTTCAAGGTAAAAAATTGGCCCCGTATCTGCATGTTAATCTGCAAATGTCGTCGAAAGACGATAGTCTTGCGTGTGAAGAGAGTGAACGAAACCTTTATTTGATGTTCTGTGCAAAAACATTGGTGGATGGTATTCTGGAGGCGCTGCGTTAGAGAGCTCCGAGCGTGCAGCGGAGGCGAACAAGCGCATCAAGTGACGTCACACGTGACACATCAGCGCCATCTGGCCGTTCACTTAAAAAACAAAGCGCATGGCTCTGAGACGGGTGTGCGTGCCTGTCTCAAAGGTAATAAGGTGTTGAACTCAAGACGATGGGTAGGTGCCACCACCGTCTCGTCTCAGCAAAGCGTTGGAAACACTCGCCTTTTCGTGCAAGTTTTACATGGTCAGCGCAGCGTGATAAACGCTACTATCCTTAGAATTACTTATGTATGCATTTTCTAGTAGAAGACGCACATGCACAATATATACATATGTCTTGTTATGGCGCCCCAGAAATGCGCAACTATTGCTTTTTAGTTGACAATCGCACAAGTATGAACGCTGAATTTTGGGCAACATTAGTGGGCGCTGCGGATTGGGTAGGCCGTTACAAGTACCCGGTGCCGTAAGAGTGAACAGAGAATTGCACAGACAGACAGACAGACAGACAGACAGACAGACAGACAGACAGACAGACAGACAGACAGACAGACAGACAGACAGACAGACAGACAGGCAGACAGACAGACAGACAGACAGACAGACCAAAATTTTTGAGTCGAAGGTCCCCAAGAAAGAATATAATCTTTAAAAACACCAAGCCTGCGCGGAACCAGCACCATTGTCGAAGCGAAAAGCCGAAGAGCGGCCATTCAGAACATTTTATTAACAATCTTTGAGTAACTGCTACGGGAACACTTGCTGCGTACCCACTAGGTTATGAATATTGATAAACTTTTTGTCCTGGGCTCATGAGGGCATGACCAGGCTAGTTCACATTACATATCAAGGTAAACCACACGCAACAAACACCAAGGCAAGAAACTGCTACCGACAGCGAGGAATGTCTGAAACAGGCTCTCTGTTCGTTCCTTGTCTTTGTATCTGTTGTCCGCTGTTGACATAGTACACATCAGTCTTCTAGTATGTTTGTGCAGAGTGGATACCCGAGGAAGTGCCTACAATCTAAGTGCCTACATGCAAGAGCAAATCATAAGTGGACGATCCTGAGGGTCTCGATTTAGTCTTATACTACAACCCTAAAATACCTCGTAATAAAACAAAAGATACAACTGCGTACATATTTCGTAGATTTCTCTTCAAGCGAAAAAGGTAAGACATAAAAAAACACGTTAAACACCTAGAATCACATGAAACCGTTACCATTTTGCCAGTCCAATAAACCAAAATTGTCTGTAGTATTGGCCGCGTAATTGTACAGAGTCGCTGCCTGGCAGCTATTGGTTGAAGTGTACCCAGCGCTGATTTAATGTACGCGTTGTCTTGTAGACGTATAATGTTTGCCTGTCTACGTGCGTCATGCATCTCCTCGAAGTGAGGTTTATTTCATTAAATTAGCGTAAGAGGCATTGCTTGCACATATGCCTATTACAAAAAACATGCCAAATGAGTGCTTTGGCCTCGCTTGGCTGCATGGGCATTGTGATAACAGCAGGTAATGCAATTTTCAAGGGCGATGTGTATTGATATCGTGCGCGTGAACGATTTCAGCGTCGGTACCGCAATCTAGTTTAAGCAGATCGTGAAGTGCCCTTGGCGTCGTCCCAAATATGCACTCAATCAATTGATGAAAGCTCTGTGTTGAACTGTTACCGTTTTGTGCAGTTAAGTGCCAAGAGCGAGTGCGTGCACGTCAAACGCCTCGGTAGCACTAAACTACCATAAGCATTGTAGCATCCCTGACTACGTTATCGGCATTCTAGCATTTTATGAAGAACTGAGTCAGTAAAAAAATTGTATTCCTGTGAACAGTGCTGTAACTAATCGCATACAAATACGAGCTTTGTTTCTTTATGGAGCTTGCTTGGCAAGCGTATTGTGCTCGCGCCATGTCCGGTGGTGCCGGCGTGTACGCCAGGGTTGCCAGTGTAGACTTCTCAGGTTGCCGCTCAAGGTAGGCTTTCTGTTCCCCGCTCTGGTGAGTCCAACAATGCTCACTAGATGGCACGTCGCCACCCAAGGCGTCGGTATATGATAGCCCGCACGCTCATTTCCTCGCGACAACGTCCACTTCGTTCTCGTCACTTCGTATAGGCACGGCAGCGTGTGACAAGTTCCTTCAATGAGTTTGACGCACGGGTATCGATATCCTCCCAAGTCCCATCACCTGCTTGCTCTAAAACCACTTGACACTTGATAGCTCCACGTCGGCCATTTATCAGCATGACTCACACCAGGGGCCAGTATAGAATAAAGGGGCAGGTGGCCAACCTGCTGTTCGACGTGGCCAACACCTCGCAGTGCCGGCCGCGGAACGTGCTCGACAACACTGCCTTCGACTTACGCATCATGCGCCGGCTCGTTCACAAGCATTCCTTCAAAAATGGCCTCATCATGAAACGCTCTATGCAAAAAACTCGGGTTCTTGCACCCTCAGGTTCTTGTACCCCTGCACCTCCAAACGATTGCCTCTAACATCATTGACTTTGTGTGTATGGTGGTGATTTATTATTTGGTATGCAAATGACCAAGTCATAAGTATTTGAGCTTTACAGTCACGCTAAGGCATAGCGTAGTACACAGAACAGAGGCTAAACACGTATAATTAAATATTAAGAAAGCGTCCCGTAAAGTGAAAGCGCTGACTGTCACCCAAGGTGAGCATGCCTTTGGTTGAGACTTTGCGCCTCTCCCATTAGTAATAGTAACGTCTGATGGGCTTCGTGCATTGATTCGGTAATCAAGTGCATATATGTGATCAATAAGCACGAGCCAGCGAATTTTGTTTGCCGACAATCAGCTCAAGCCCCTTCAATGCTGTGGCACTCCGTGCATTGTACAAGTGCCGCCGATCGCTTATTTACATCACCACGCCTATAGTCTGGTGATTAGGTTTAATTTTGGTCACAAAATAGTTCCGGTACTATTACTCCTGTCCTGATGAAACCTGAGCGGCGACAGGTCTACAATTAGCGCTTTGCACTGTATGAGTTAGAAGTTTCCCGGTAGGTTATTAGCAAAGTTAAAATCGATCGTAAGGAAAAAAAAATTCAAGACTGATCTGACGGGCGTACCTTTCTCCCGAGCAGTGAGCCACCCTCCTCCTCTGAGCAAGGGAAGACGCGGGCGCCACACGTTTATTAGCGGTTTTTGTTATACTCTTTCTAGCTCTGTATCTTCCGGTTACCCTAAGCTATCAAAATTATTTTTACACGGAAAAAACCGGACTGTTGTGTTCTAAAAGAAGATATTAGCTATTTTTCGGTGGCGTTTGTAGCTCCTTTTGAAAATTTGTTTTAATGAAATGAGCTTTTTGCTGATTACCACCCTAATTAAGGGCCTAGAGTGTACAAAATTGGGCCTCCTGGTAGCCTATGGGGTGCTGTTTATTAGTATATTAAGCGGACAAAATTTAAATGCGTTTTCAAGGTGATATTACCAATTTAATCTTTTTAGTGATTAGGCTTGATTTTGATTGCGGAATAACTCTGGAACTATTAAACCTAGCCTTATCAAACTTCAGTAGCGTCAGGTCTACCTTAAGGACTTTCAACTTTATAAGTAAGAAGTTTCTCGGTAGAATATTAACGAAGCTGCAAGCGATCGTAAAAAACACGTGGTCCGACTGTTGTTGTTTTCACAGATGCACACTGTTCTCCGCTCCTAAAATTTAAAATTTTCCTTTGTAATAGCAGTATTTGTAGTGGTTGAACTCCTTGTATCTTCGCGAACAAATAGACACCACTCTGACCCTCCTAAAACCAAAATTGCTAAAGTTATAGGCAGATATGTGCAGAGCTCACTTACACGTGCTGCTGACGTGGCCGCTCCTGTGGCTCCCGTCCTTGAAGGTAAACAATAATTAATGCCTAACTTAGGGTGAACTACTATTGTTATATACATAGCCTACACAATAAAATCAATATTGGCAAACTACACGGCTGCTAATTCCCCTTTAAGTAGTGCTTCATTCAGCAAAGAACAAAGGCACGCTGTGGTTAGCAGGTACAACATGAGTGTACCAAAACACTGCTTGCGAGATTTACAACGTACCATGTGTACCATACATTCCTGAAGGTGATGCTCGCATGCTTAACGTTCCATTGAGAACGCCATATGTGGTAAGTCGCAATGATGGCACATTTTTTTTCTTCCAATTTCCGTATTAGCTAGCTTTTCCTGACCTATGCTCTAATGCAGCAAATGTGAAATTATCTAGCAAATGTGAAACTATATTAGGAACAGAGACATCAAAGGCTATTTTCAAAGGAATAGCGAAAAATGACCACGACTGACCACCTTGGAAAGTTATTCCAAGGCACAATCTTGACACAGGAGACAATATGCCTTAACGGAGAACTCACTTCTTCCAAGCTCATTGCCTTGAGGGCTTTCTCTTCGGCTGGCGTCAGTTCAGCTCCTGGTTGCGTGACATTTTCACTGACCTTCAAGATGTTGTTTATTTGTCGTTCAAGGTCAGTCTTTGGCTCAAAGCACTGTCTGGTATCGAGTTGAATATATTTAGAACTTCCGGGATTGTCCTTTGGTATTCCTAACCATTGATTGATTTGTGGGGTTTAATGTCCCAAAACCACCATATGATTATGAGAGACGCCGTAGTGGAGGGCTCCGGAAATTTTGACCACCTGGGGTGGTATTCCTAAACAATGGGTGCTCAAGCAATCCCAATAGTCTCGGCTGTGTCAAAGGACAGTTTGGCCTCAAGGATTACGCAATGAAGGTGACAGCAACAAAATACAAAGTTGCCGCCAGTAACGCTTGAAGCTCGATCGCTCAGCTTGGGGCTTGGCGCCGCTCATCAAGACGCTGCCGTATAAAAACGCCGCTGTTGCAACTAGTGAAACATTCTATCTACAGCCTCAGCGCAAGCATTGAGATGAAAGAAAGGTTTGTGTGGGCAAAATCTAATCGTAAAATGAGTATTAGAGGCTGCCCAAAAATATTTGAGTAGAACAACCGTAAGTTGGTATTTTGAAGAATAAAATACAGCAAAAAAGTGAAATAGAAAGCACTACCACCGTCTCCAAGCATCTCCAAGTGAACGAGCGTGGAACTCGGCAACATATTGTAGAAAACCAAATAACACAATGCACAAATAAATATGCAGACTTAGTCCTGAGTTGCAGACTCTTGACTTACAGAAACAGTTTTTTTCAGTCATTTTTTTCCTTGAGTATCTTGAATTGAATCTACCATATTGCATGCTGAATCCTCCATCTTCGTGTTTTCCTTCCATGTCCTTCGCTCCACTTTCTCATGTATCACCGCCTGGGCTGGCATCAACTAGCTTAGGCCTTTTGATTTCTTGAGTTCGCTCTTGGTCCTTCTTTTTTCACATTTCACGCTTCTCTCGTCCTTATTCATACCGACCCCCTAGATTATGTTCAGAAATATACCTATACGCTTAAAACGCTGCGATGACAGCCAAACAAACCCACAGATTTGACGGGTGTGTTAACACTTGTAGAGATGCAGGGGGTACGATCACATAATATCAAGACCGGCCTGCCAACGTGCGCTGGTAAGACCACGCAGCCGAACTGCCTCCCTCTCTTACACCGAGACCACTCTATGCACTCTTTACGCCACGGATATGTTACTTTTTACCTTCTCGTCTGCTGCCGTACTCGTCGGCAGCCATTTCAAGCTTTCACAAGGCTTGTGACGTACGAATCGTGAGTTACTGTCATGCTTATGGACCTAAATGGACTTAAACAGAAACACACAGCCGTGGCCAAACGTCAGCCGCAAGCAACAGTACTTTCCCTATAACATGAAACGGAGGTCTGTCAGCATACACATATAAGTCACCACGATTTATATCCTATGAAAGATCATTCATTTTCACTTGCACGTATTTTTAATAGCGTCTCATTTCAGTTTCAACTGTAATGAAATACCGCTGTTGTTTTACTCTACGTTGATTTTCATTCGTAATTTTGCGTGTACTTCAACATTGATTTCCTAACGAATGTTTCAATTTGAAGAAATTTAACTATAATTTTTAAGTATGCCTGAAGACCAATGCACCTAGGCTAAGATGAGTAATACCACTAACGTTCGAGACGGATGCAAATGACAAGAGAAACGCAAGTTAACTCACGTGCACAGATTTACGTGAAGAGTAAGAATGCGCAGGTTTAGCTTTTTTTGTTGAAATCTCCTACTGCCTAACGATCCTATGTAAAGCTTGAACAAGTTTGTTTTTGCAGGTGTGACTTGTTTCTGCCCAATTTGTTTCTGTAGGTCTGAAGGGCGGTTCCTGTCACCACGTTATTTTGAACTTCCAGCACAAGTGCAAGTCTAATGAGTTACTGGAGTGTTTTAAGGAGTCTACAACCTGCAAATGTCAGTGCGGTAAGATCCACTGTCATGTAAAGACTGTACTTTGTGGTTTCACGCAGGGTCTTAGAGCAAATCACACACACACGTTGGCACTGAGTTACATTACGCTGCATATCACGAATTCAAAATTTGCGTGAATGGTTTTGTATATGTTGCTGGATTTTATCACTTACGCTCGCCCCACCACGATGGTCTAGTGGCTGAGGTAATTGGCTGCTGACCCGCAGGTCGCGAGATAAATTCCGGCGGTGGCGGCTGCATTTCCGATCAAGGCGGAAATGTTTTAGTCCCGAGTACTCAGATTTCGGTGCTCGTTGAAAAACCCCAAGTGGTCGAAATTTCTGCAGTTCTCCACTACCGCGTCTCTCATAATCATATGGTGGTTTTGGCACGTTAAACCCCACAAAGCCATTATTCATCTACGCTTCGTTAGAGTAGCCTGTCGTGTAAAAACATTGCCTGAACTTCTAAGTTGAACCACGATGAACATTTGAAATGTACGTGTAATAAGTAAATCTTGAGCATAATTTTTACGTTCAAGCTTTTTTGTTTCTTGTCTAATAACCGGCCTAAAAACTACTATAAAACGTGAAGCCTTGGTTGCCTACAATGCGCTAACAAAATCTCATAAAAGTTAATTCTCAACCTATTGTACAAATCTTAAACGATAAGGTTTTTTTCAAGAGGGCATTGACACGTGCCAGCAACATCACTGTCCTTTGTTCATGTTTTGCCTGTTTACATGATTCTAGCTCTAGATAAGGTCAACGACAACGCTGTTTGATGGACCGCTGTGGGTTCACAGTCCGAAACGAAGGCATTGTTGCAAAAACAACAATTTTATTATATTATAATCTGTTTATCTTCTGAATTGATATCAGCCTGATCTCAGCTCGCCTCACAGTCACGACTGCCCACATAGATTCCAATGCACATGCGCTTTTACACCACCTAAATATTATCATGCACTAGGGGGCAGTATGTATTGATCAGAGGCATGATGGAATTGGGGGAGGGGGCTGATTTGACCTCCCACCGCTTGTTTCACAAGATTCTTTTGATGTAAATAAATACCACATGAGAGTCACGTCGGTCAGTAAAATGTCAAAACTGCTTTGAAATCACTAAAACCTAGTATCTGAAGGCAAGAGATCAAAAGTGCCGCGTATAAACCACCGATTATGAAATTTTGGCGTCAAGATAATCGAAACTACGACGGTAAAGGCTAACTTCATTATAGCATTCATGTTCAATTGAAAAAGGCACACTATCCCGGCTGTGGCGGCTGCATTTCCGATGGAGGCGGAAATGTTGTAGGCCCGTGTACTCAGATTTGGGTGCACGTTAAAGAACCCCAGGTAGTCAAAATTTCCGGAGCCCTCCACTACGGCGTCTCTCATAATCATATGGTGGTTTTGGGACGTTAAACCCCACATATCAATCAAAAGGCACACTAAACTGAGATTGTTCCCTGAGACTCAGTGAGCTAGCGATATCAATCAAAAGGCACACTAAACTGAGATTGTTCCCTGAGACTCAGTGAGCTAGCGGAGCATTGTGTGAGTGTGACTAGAGCAGAAAGTAGTGAGAAATGTTCTGCGAATTGTTGTCGGAGTTAGCCATGACAGCCAAATCTTTTTTTTTCTGAGCTTCACACTTTTGCTGACCAATGATCAATTTTTTGGCAGGCTTTACAACAGTTATATAGTAAACACGCAGAATTAGCAAAATTTGTGAGCTGTGCATGAAACCTTATTCGCAGTGTAAATTTGAGCGCATCGTTCTAATTCTTTCATATTTCATATGGTACGTTGTACCTCAGACGAACGCAGTTCCACACTTTAGACACGTCCAAGGCTGTATGAAGGTTTACCGTGGACATTCAAGTCGTCTTAATCATTTGTGTTGTGACTATAGACTTCGCTGACATCGCCATTCGGGAATGCTTCTTGCGTACGGTTGTGCTAAATTAGAATTGTTAAGTGTGCAAACGTATTGAAAGCATATTTTTCATTTCAGTTTCTGATTGAACTTTTGAAGCAACAGTTGTCCTTCATCGTTTGTAGGACCACAAGCATGTACGCCCATTTGCTTCAATAGTTCACCTGACGTGCTGCCATATATGAAAATAAAGGCGCTACCCAGAGTTTAAAGTCTGCGTTATTCCTTCTGTGCTTGGTTCTCCAATGAGTGTGAAGCTGCGTAGCATGCCGTTGAGTCCTTACTTTTAATGACACCTAGCGCATAGCTTAGCAAATGATCTGTTGCTCTGCGGAGCCAAAGGGTGTCTGTTCTATTCGCGTCTGTAGTGGTGCCACTACAATAAAAAATACGAGAACGCACATGTAGCATGTGGCGACAAATTAAGGTACACCAGGTAGTGGAGATTACATGGTATGATACGTAATTGTATTGTGGCTTCAGTACATGAAACATTACAAATTAAATAATTCTTCATTACCTTTTCTTTATTACACGCTGAATATTCAGAGCAGTGATAACGCAAGAACGATTTACACAACCGGAGATTTACCTGGAATGGACGCGAAATTTAGAGACCAGGTTAAGCTCAAGTCCTCAATGGAGTGGAGAGATGTATTTCATTTTTAAAGACAATAGTCTTTCTTGCAGATTTTCGGCAGAAAAGTTTTGGTCTGTCTGTCTGCACATTTGTCTGTTTGTCCGCCCTAACGATACCTCAAACGGCACCAAACGGCCAACCCCATTCGCAGCGTCCACCAATATTGCTCAAGGTATTATGTTCATAGTTTTGTGATTGTCAATTAAGAATAATTATTGCTCATATCTGAGGTGCCATAAGAACACTTTGAAGTTTTGTATGTCTGCCTTTATACTGGAAGATGAACACACAAGTAACTCTAGAATGTACCGTTTATCGCGCTGCGCTGACAGTGCAGCGCGATGCTCAAAAAGTTGTTTCGAACGCTTTGCGATGACGTCACGGTGGTGGCACCTGCCCGTCACTTTGCGTTCTACGCCTTGTCACCTTCGAGACTGGCGCGCATCTTTCTCCGCCGGCTTCACGTCTTCGTTTTCGAAGATAACTGCCAGATGGCGCTTGCGTCTAACGTGCCTCGATGCGCTCGTTTGCCTCCGCTACACGCTCGAGGCACTCTAAAACAGCGCCTCCAGAATACCATTCACCGATTTTCTTGCGCAGAACATCAAATGAACTTTTTGTTCACTCTCTCCAGACGCAAGACTATCGTCTTTCGACTACATTTGTGGTGTAACATGCAGATTTGGAACCAATTTTTTCAGGTTCAGGTTCTTAAAGATGCACAAGTACCTGGTATATGAATGCACTCGTTTTAGTCTGTCACACATCTGCCACACACTCAAACGCATTGGCCTCCTCGTGCTGTGCCCAACACCACTTAGTACTAAACGAAACCCAGGACCCATAATAAAACCTGCACATTCTGAAGTCTACTATGGCACTTTTCAACAACTCGCGATTATACCGAAACTTTTTGGCAAATATGGACTACCTTTCTGAGTAGACACGTACTAAGGAATGGTCATAATGCATCAACCCCCAAAGAAAAAGCGACTTCCACAATGTGTGCTACCACAAATGGGGTAGGATAACTCTGCAGTGAAAAAAGCTTAGCTTGCAACGCCGGAACGCCAGCTTCGGTTTCCAGGAAAAACAATATCATATTTATGCATGCCGCAACGTCCGCTCGCGTCGCGCTATCCGTTCCGGAAAACTGCCACTGCGGTAACCCGAGAGGCTCACGTGAGGGGAGCTTTGCTCTTATCGCAGAGGTGCAGTCTGCGCTGCGTGAAACCACCACACGTGCGGATTCCTCCGACCAAGAGATCTAGCAGTCTTAAAAAGCCGTAGGGAATTGACGGCTGCCTACAGGGTGACAGACAGCGACGAAACTGGTACGTCGGTTTCCTGCACTTTTGGTTTCAATTACAGCGTACTTGCTTCTGAATGTCTCTCGTTCCTACCGTAATTCTCTCCAGCATCGGTACTATGGTGATATTTATGGCGTTATTGAAAAGGCTAGAGACAGCATACGTCTTGCGCATACCATAATAAACCAGCTGTTACGGAATATTTAACTGCGATTGCAGATGTGATTGATCACATGTATATGTACAGACGCTTGGTTAGCTGAACTGTTTTTTTACGTAATAAGAACACCGTCAATTTCAGTGACCAGGCTTATTGATTAGCATTGCTTATGAGGCCCATTTTATGGTCGACATCCACCCCCTTAACTATAAGGGGGTGGATGTCAAAAATATAAACTTTCCTTCCGTATTGTGAGAAAATGCACCTTGATTCAATACCCGGCCTGACACCCCACTGGTAAGAACCATTTGATGCTAGTTTGCTGCACGTAGCCTTTTTATCAAGCCACATTCTCTTAAATTGAAAGTTCACATCTATTTCAATACCCCGCTTATACTAGCAATACCCAAAGCAGGCATAAAAATATGTAGTTAAGATAATATAGTGGAGCTTCCACAAGAAATTATCGCGTCACTCTAGATTACCAAAGTGAATGAAAAGAAATATTTCGTTTTGTGACAGAGTAGGCCTTATAAATAGCTCTCATCAAATGACTTTGTAGGGAAAGAACAAACGAAGGCCTCACAGGAGAAATAATAAACTACAAGAGGCTGCATCGTATTAATGAATATATTCTGAACAGCGATAAAGGCGCTTATAGGCTATCAATGCGTTCTTATACTTGAAGTGGTGAGACATGTTTACGAGTAAAATGCTGAGAAAGGTGTAGATAATTTTAGCGGTTGTTCTCATTACTAAGTCATCATGTACGCTCATACTATTCAGTCCCGTATAAGTGACGTCACTATGGATATTGGTATTGGCCCAGGGAGAAAAATGATCTTTATCGGTCAAGTGAACTTAATGGGCACTATACATTTGTCAATACGTATATAGGATTAGGCTTCCTTCCCTGTTTTTCCATTTTATTCGAGTCTACAAACTTAATACAGAAAATTTTCCAGAAAGTAAGGTGCACGTACCAAACATTATTTGGTGCACGTTGTCAAACAATTGCTCAAGTGAAGCGATACACTCCAGCCATGTTCAATACTCACTTAGCTCAGTAAAGGTTTCTAGCGCCAAAGTTGTGTTGATCGGCTTGTCACAGAAACCACATCTTGCAAGTGGTAAGCAGGTTCTTTCTAAATGCTTTCTTTCTAAATGCTTTCTTTCTAAATGCTTCTTTCTAAGTGCTTTGAATAAGGGTTCAGAAAAGTGGAACTCAGGCCCGATTACGGGCCACTACCTTGATTTTCTGCTCGGCTTCAAATTAAGATTATACGTTGTATTGTGATGCTCCTCCCGTTTGCGTTTCCACTGCATCTTTTCTTCATTTTTACACTAAACTATACTGGAATCGAAAACGAGCTAGCTCAAACATCCGCTGCCTTGGATAACGTACTGGAAAAAAGTGAGCATAGAATGTCAGATGAGCAGTGAGTGCGGTAATATGCTGCTATGTAGCGCTTGCATATACAAAATTATGAGGGGTGCAGCAATTTTTCAAAAATAATGAGTCGCACGGCCAGTGAATATTTGTTTAAGAAAAACATATTGGCGTGAAAAGTTGTCAGGTTAGTGTAGTTCGAAAAGTATTAAATTTTGTGCATCTATATGGAAGTTAAACAAGCACCAAGACATCGTAAAAATGACTAGATTCGTCACGTCATAAGTTTCGAGAATTGATAGTTCATCAGCATAATATCTGTGTACGAACTGAATTACATGAGTTCTGCTGTGTCTCACCATTAGGCATATGAAAATCATCAATAGGTATATGAATAACGTGGCTGCCACTTCGGGTTTTTTTTTTTCCTTCTGAGAGGTCGGTAAATCCTGAAATCAAAACAAGGCGCATGCTGTCCAAGTTGCATTGTCGTGGTTGACTGCGCAATTAATTCTTCACCATTAAGGGGTTGGTCTCAGTGAAATGCATCCCACATGTAAGAGCACATAAATCAACAGCGCATTTAGGTAAAAACTTGCTTCATTTTGCAGAGCCATGGCAGCCAAACTTATAAGCATTGGACTTTTCATGCTCACATTCCTTGCTCTCGCGTACTCAGGTAAGATAATGGCTAGTTTCAAAATCTTTATCATCAGAAAGCCAAGACTTTCTAATACCATTTCTTGAATTTGCCTTGCTTGATAATTTGTGGCGCCGTTCAAACTGCATGATAGTTTCAACAGCGCCAATCCTGTGTTCGAATATACCTTTTTTAATTGTCAGATTAGTTGATATAAATGCTACCCAGAAGCCCGCGGGCCTTGAAGAGGTAAAACCTCGACGTCCTCACGTGAAAGGCATAAGCCCTGCCAAATGAACTGCTGGTTTAAATAAAAGCTTATTCATCCTCCCAGATGTGATACCTACACATTACAATTTTTCGATCCAATTAGGCTATGTGATGTAGCAGCATGAAATCATGTTTCACTTAGGTATTAAAGTGTGATGCTAATTAGGGTTAGATGAATACGTTCTTGTGGTAATTTCTGCAACGTAATAGCACTAATGAATGTGGGGGCTCATCATTATTAAAACGGCTTCGCATGCGCCATGTGGAAACTGTGAAGTGCTGACTTTTCGCGGCACGCCTTTAAGATCTAACACGAATAAGTCATGTTCATCCAAAATTACTAAGGCTATTCTCTCTTGACCCTTTGCTATGTTTTCCTGATATTTCAGATAGTGTTATTTTTTATAATTTTGTTGTCAGAAAGGGAGTTGTGTATACTCAGTTCTATTTTTATAGCATCTCAGTCGGGCCTCTTACATATATTTGGACACCGAATATTAGATATGGGGTAGAAGCGCAGGAAACAAAAAAAAAAAACGCAATAGTAATTCAGCGTACAATTTCACCGTGAATGAAACTCGTTTGTTTTTTTAAGTTTTTTACACTACGTAAAGAAACATTTTTATTAGTTCTTTTTTGTCACCGCACAACATAAATGCACCTAAAAATAACGCTGTGTCAAAATAGAAGGACACAGATATATGTATAAATCAGTTTACAAACGTGGGCATCAACAAATCAAATGCGAAAAAAGCAAGGCAAAGTGAGAATGCTTTCGCTAGCGGTTAATCAATCGTGAGCTAAAGCGGATGCTTTAACATGTTCACCTGACTTGCGAAACAGAAAACAGCGCCGACGACAGAGTGCCCGAAAGAAAAATACAAACCCACAATTGCGTTCTCTATCCGCTACTATAGCATGTGTAATAGCGTATCTTAGGGGGCTATCCTGGACACTCCAATTCAGCCACCTGGAGGAATTTCGTGATTGTGGCATTTTAAGTTTATTGGATAAGCAGTGGCAGCACTTCGGGGCCATCAGACAAGACTACTTGCTGTATTCTGCAATGTCCCCAATAGCATCGTAAAAGCACAAGTCTTGGCCTCACACACGACGCGGAAATCAAATTGGTGCTTGAAATACGAGTTATGGTAAAAATAAGAAATATAGATTCTGGTTAGCTCTGGCATATTCCCATTTAAAGTGTGCATTATTTCACTGTGAATCACTCAAAAGACACTTCTTAAGGTTAATAAAACTTTTTGATGCTGTTCTTTTTTTTTTCAGTTGATCCAGAGTGTCCGAAACTGAAATGCTTGGCTGGCAATAAGGTTGCCTGTTTCATCAATGAAGAGCGCTGTAATTGTGGGTGTGGTAAGATGCCAAATTTTATTTTCAAACCAAGTGTGATCATAGTGCGAGGCAAAAGTAAATGAGCGTTAGTGCAGCATCTGAAGAGAAGATTCGGATGCCTTTATCTGTAGCACCTACGTGTCTGCAATAAATATTGCTATAACACGATATCAAGATGAACCTGAACTGGGGTATTGGAAAAAGAAAATATTGAATTGTTAGTTTGTTTGAAGTCAGCATTCTTATTACCAAATATTACCGTGAGCATCGTTTGGTCGTTTATAATATTCTCATTTGCTAGTTTACCTTGCCCAAACATCGTAAAATCTTTTTGTTTAAACAAACACTTCGAATTGCGTGGGATTGATATGTAGTGGTATGATTATAGGCAAACATTCGTACGCGTTCTCTTTTAGCGTTCCGATATCTTTCTCATTAAAACAAGCAATAACACATAAATAAGTCAAAGGGAAGAATGTAATTATGGAAGCTTGTGACGAGAAGTTCAAAAACAGTGCTGGAGTGCTGTAGCCTCCAACAGTCATACCATGGTTTCAAATTTCCGAATACATAAACAGGTAGTACCAGTAAGGCTGTTGTTGTTCAATGCGCATGAAAGAAGCACACATAAGCAAGGTACAGCTAAAGGTAATATACACGGATATGTGCAACAAGATACAAAACTGCAATATTCCTTTTTTTGAAGCACCATTATTGCCGCCTTGCTGTTTTCTAAATGTGTTTCCAGAAAAAAAATAATGTTTACATTTACAGTTGAAACTTCTTAAATAAAAACTATTTTTTCAAACTTTCCAATCCAACGAAGCAATTTCCATTCACCGGCAGCACCATAAGAGCTGGGTGTTATCATGACCACGTGTTCACAAACTAGGCCACAAAATGCTATTTCAACAAGTAACTCGGCAAAAAAGCAGTGCCTTCTTTCCGATTCTAACATTGACTTTTTTTTTCTGTCTCTTTTAAGGCGTGTTTTTACGCCATCGCTCTGAACAGTACTATTCACAACGCTACCTTAAATTTAAAGAAAACCGCACGCCACATTCTCCATGTAGCAATAGTGCCGGCCTTCAGCATGCCTTTCAGTACTTCTTAGCACTGCCGTTTGGTGGTCAATTTTTATTATTTTATGTTTTATGCCACAGATTGCGCTTATCATCCTCCATGCTACTTTTTGGTCAATATGTTCGCACATTCACTGAAATCGTTCTTCGTGGCTTCGTATTTTCGCACCTTGTCGTCCTGGCCTGCACTCTCCAGGACAAATACTGTCTTGTATATCTGGGGAGATCTTGGGCTACTTTTACAGACTTTTCAGATGTGGAAGTGTCCATTGGCGGCTACAACATTAGGTGGTACCTTCCAGGTGCCTGTCCGGCAGCACTTGTGATATCGAAAAGGAGTATAACTTGATTTTTCTTTTGCTCAGGCGCTCATTTTAACTAAACATTTCGAGCATTGTATTCGTTTTTCTAGAAAAGGTATCAACTGCAGTACGCCCCGCCGCGATGGTCTAGTGGCTAAGGTACTCGGGTGCTGACCCGCAGGTCGCGGGTTCAAATCCCGGCTGCGGCGGCTGCATTTCCGATGGAGGCGGAAATGTCGAGGCCCGTGTGCTCAGATTTGGGTGCACGTTAAAGAACCCCAGGTGGTCAAAATTTCCGGAGCCCTCCACTACGGCGTCTCTCATAATCATATGGTGGTTTTGGGACGTTAAACCCCACAAATCAAATCAACTGCAGTACGAAAATCATTCAAACGATTTGATTTTCGTGGCATTGTTGCTGATGAAAAGTTCTCTCCACCCACATTTTGCTGAATGACTGCTTGTCCGCGTTTTAGAAAATATCGAAGATAATCACCGCTCTTGCCAAAACGAAAGAGTATTTGAAAGTATCATCATTATTTGGGATAAGCCGAGTGGCAGAACGCGTATACTTGAGCACGCGATATTCTTATTGTTCACATTGTTCGAGATGTTCTTTTCCGTGCGGGAAGGAAGTGTTGAAGACATAGCATAGCTTCGAGCAGATCCGTCTTTCTTTAGGAAACGAATGGTGTTCCCAATGAGAATGCTGCGTCGAAAGTGTGAGTGAATGAAAACCATTGAATGTTAGACTTGGTTTCGTGGAAAGCTGTACTTTTATTTCACTGGCTCCCTTTGAGCAAGATTTAGAATATACCTGAGTTGGCGCAATGGCAAAGCTTTTGTAGTATGTAATGGCAGAGAGTTCGATACACAGTAAACAATTGAGGATACTCGAATTCGATTTTTGGGTGTGCCTCTAACAGTGATCATAGTCTTGTGTTTGTACTGTGCATTTGTGTGTGTGTGTGTGTGTGTTTGCGTGTGTGCATGCATGTGTGCGTGTCTGTAGGTCTAGATGACTGGGATGCAGTTTATAGGTCGTGTGTACATTGTATTTCATGGGTGTTCGTGCCTTCAAAGGGCCCCACAAGTTTTACAAGTACCACTGACTTCTTTGAAGTGGTCATGCAACAAAGGAACAAGTGGTTATGATTTTTTCATTCTCTTTAGTAACTGACGATGACCCTTGCGAGTCATTGCGTAACCACCCCTGCCCCGAGGCTCATTCTCTCACCTGTACCAGCGAGGCTATCACCTGCACGTGCCGATGCGGTGAGTATTGCAACCACAGCACCACGAAATCAACTAAGGCATATAAGCAGGCATAGCATTTTGAGATTAATCATCTTCTGTCCCTCTCACAAGTATGTGTCATTTAATTTAGGTCATGCCGAACAACTGCGTTACAATGCAACACTACATATTATTGTACGCATAAAACTTTTAATGGAGAGTTCTTTTCAAAGCAACAAAAATTATGTGTCATTTGCTGTTAATGAATGAGATCAGAATTCAGTTGAGCTGCACAGTTGTTAACAATTAAACAGCGTCTTAAACAAGCAAACTAATGACTCGCTGAGTTTTACCTGAAACTCTCTGATGTTTTTAATGAAATGTATATACTTGTTATTGAAGAACTGCGCGTATTATTTTAAAATCTCAACGTGATTATCCACATAACAACGAAAAGTTCTATTACTTGACAACAAACCAGTGCGTAGAATTTTCCCAATTTGCAAACTTTTTTCAGAGCACTTCTGATGGTGTTGCCTATATTGTACAAAACTTACGACTGTTTATCTGGCTTCATAGCGCTATTTGCCATAAAGAGCAAAACGTGAACATTCCCTGTGCTTTGCTGCAACCAGTATGGTCTCGCTTGTGACTAAATATTGCGTTCAATGAAGTTCCATGAGACATATTGGATCACGTTGCAGTCAGAAACCTCCATGTCATTAGAAACACAATTTATACATGACTAGGCCCAGGTGTCAGTATAAGAGAAGTATACTCGATATTTCAACTTTGTGCCTGAGGAAAAACAGTGATGCATATTTTTTTGTTTATATGGAATATTGTTCTTACGTTCACCTTCGATATTTTTCAAAATCAAAAATTCAAAATTAGTTGACACGAACAAAGTCTGGAAATAAAAATAGTATTATAGTGCTAAGCATATGCAGAAGATGATCAACAATTTTAAATAAAAATAGAATCAACAACACAAATTTACATTGCGATTTCTTACCAAGATATGCAAATAAAATATATTCTGGAGTATAAGCAATCTAATGAACAATCTAGAGGAAAGTTTCTCGTTGTTTGTTGAAGCATATCACTGCATGCACTCACGTAGATAATGGGGTCGCTTATAGATGTTCGGACCCGTCTCCTACCCTGGAGTTTTATTGATTTTCGATGTATAGTTATGTAGGCACATGTACAAACATACGCATGACCACACAAAGTATGCTTAACATCCCCCCACCCCAATTATCTATCTGCATAATCAAAACAGGAGAATGAAAGGTCACTGCCGTTAAGTTTTTTGTGGTGCTTAAGTCTGCATGATAGCTTCATCACATACATTGACTACTCGTCGTGAGATAATACGTATTCATGATCGACGTAGATATCTCCCAGAAACAGAAACATCTCCAGTATCATGACCAGTGCACATAGCTTGTTTTGATTTGATCTTTACCTTCCTATGTGTGCCTAGAAATTTTCTTTGCTTTTCAGTTCTGAAATAGCGGAGGACTATCTGCCAATGAATGGAACGGGCACGAAGCACACTGCTTCCACTGTGTGGAATCTTTACTCTGAATTGCTTGATTGTTATATAGAGCCCAACAAATGAATAAACTGATTGTTTTCACTTTGTTGCTGGATACTTTTGCTATACTTTGAACACATCAAGACAGTTTTAAACGACAGTTTTAAGTTTTATTAGTTTGGGTCGTGTTGTTAGATTTTACCAATTGTGCAATTACCGTGATAAGCGGCACCACCACATTAAAAGAAAAGAAGGCTACAGTGTTTCCCTAGATGGAGGTCAAATGGTTGCTGGTGTTTCAGGCTCACGAGCTAGTGTAGCTGGTCCTTTTGTAATAAGTAATGACTAGTCAGCTATTCAACATGTTGAATAATTACCGGAAATTGAACTGCGTGACGGAAAGTGCTTATTATTTTATAGCTGAGTGACTAGCGAAAAATCCTGGATACAACAAGTTTTTCACATAAAAACGCAGTAACTTTGGGAAGTGCAACATCGAAGATGTTGTTTGTGGTGAATAGGAGAAAATAAGATGATATTTGCAGACATCTGTTTACAGCCCCCCTTAAATTGCATAAAAACACAAGTACTGTATTTACTCGCACTATCCTCGCACTCGAATGATTCTCGCACCCCCGACATCGCCCCCCCCCTCCCCAAAAAACACGATTTCTTTTTTCCTCGAGTAATTATCGCACCCCCGAAACTGCCTAAATTAAGTCGTGTGCTCGTGCCAGCCACTGATGATGATAGCATGCGCCATCTGGCGCCATCCCTTAACCAACGTCTCCTCTAGGAAGATGCCTGCCGCATGAACAGAAAAACAGCTGCCACACCCTTTCCCTCTTTCATTTTAAAATGTTCTCGGTCGCTAGCGTCACTTGTGGCGGACGGTGCAACAACGCAACACTTTGCATAGCCTCCGAAACAGTGATGCTTAGTTGCAGGTCTCGAACAACTCTCGACTGACGCGCCCCTATGGGCCGTAGATGAAAAACGTAGATGAAAAAGCTGGTAGCGCCCGTCGCCGTGATGATGGATGGATGGATGTATGGATGGATGGATGGATGGATGAATATGGCTGTACCCTTTAGATCGAGCGGTGGCTAGCGCCACCAAGCTGTAATACTTAATGAACCCAACACTATATTTATTTTTTTCCTTAAAAAGTGAGTTTGAGGATTCGTACTTTGCAGTCAAGAGTTTAATTTTCACTCGTGCTTTGACTTTAGCCACAAATCAGATAACCTCCTCCTAGTTCAGTCTACTTGCTTCAAGTCTATTTTGCCATTCTGGTCCCTAAACCCCAGTGCTTTGAAAAACTCTGCGCCATCATCCTGAAATATAGGGTGAAGCCCTTCACAGAACATTATCAAGTGCTCGGCAGTTTCTTCTTCCTCTCCACACGCACTGCATACTGTATCTACCCCTTCGTATTTGGCCCGATATGTCTTGGTTCGCAGTACTCCCGTCCTTGCCTCAAACAGTAGAGAGCTACCCTGATTATTATCATAGATCCTTTCCTTGGCAATTGCCTGCTTAAAAGTTCGATAGATCTCTAGTGCGGACTTCTTAATCATGCCCATTTTCCACATGTCAGTCTCCGTTTCCTTCACTTTCTTCTTAACCGATAGTTCTTTTTGGTTTGGCCACCTGCTGTTTTCTGAGTATTTACCAGTCAACTTCCTGGTTCGCTTCCTCTATTTTGTATCAAAATTCTTCATGTGCAAGTAGCTGAAAACCTTCCTTGTCCAACGCTCTTCCTTCATTTCTCTCAATCGCTCCTCAAATTTTATCTTGCTGCTAGCTTCCCTGCCCTCAAATGATGTCCATCCCATATCACCTCGTACTCCCTGATTTGGTGTTTTCCTGTGAGCTCCTAAAGCAAGCCTACCTATTCCACGTTGCTTAATTTCTAATCTTGCTTGAACTTCGGATCTCATGCACAAGACCGCATTGCTGAACGTCAGCCCAGGAACCATGACCCCTTTCCATATTCCTCTCACAACATCATACCTATTGCAATTCCACAGTGCCCTATTTTTCATCACTGCTGCATTCCTGTTACCTTTAGTCATCACGTATATTTCGTGTTCCCTCAGGTACTCGGTCCCATTGCTTATCCATACGCCCAGATATTTGTATTTATTTGTTATCTCTAGCGTGACCTCCTGTATCCTAAGCTCACTTTCTTCGTTGTGATTGAAAATCATGACTGCTGATTTTTCCTTACTGAATCTAAAATCTAACCTATTTCCCTCATCAGCGCAGATGTCCATCAATCTCTGCAGAGCTTCCTTGTTGTTGGCCATTAGCACTATATCATCTGCGTACATTAATGCTGGTAGTGCCTGATCAATAAGTTTTCCTTGTTTGACTAAAGAGAGGTTGAAGCCCAGCCCACTTCTCTCTAATTTTGCCTCTAATCCTTGTAGGTACATCATGAATAATAAGGGTGACAGGGGGCACCCCTGCCTAAGCCCCCGTTTTACCTCTGCAGGCTTGGATACCCGTTTTTCCCACTTTAAAACTACCTTGTTACCTTTATAGATACCCTTTAAAAGATTAGTGACTACATGTTCCACGCCTAGTGTGTTCAGTATTTCCCACAATTCCTCTTGAACCACGCTATCGTACGCTCCCTTGATATCCAAAAATGCTAGCCACAGGGGCCTGTGTTCCTTTTCTGCTATTTCGATGCACTGCGTCAGTGAGAACAGATTGTCTTCCAACCTCCTGTGATTCCCAAACCCATTTTGCAGTTCCCCCAGCACCCCCTCATCTTCTATCCATGCCTGCAGTCTTTCCTTCGTAATCTGCATCGCCAGCCTGTAGACCACTGATGTCACTGTTATAGGACGGTAGTTGTTTATGTCAGCTTTGTCCCCCTTTCCTTTAGAGATCATACTCATCCTGCTAAGTTTCCATCCATCGGGAACTTCACCATCGATTATTATTTTGCTCACTGCCTCTCTCAAAGCCTGCTTAGACTTCGGACCTAATG
Organism: Rhipicephalus microplus; assembly: GCF_013339725.1. Classification (NCBI taxonomy): domain Eukaryota; kingdom Metazoa; phylum Arthropoda; class Arachnida; order Ixodida; family Ixodidae; genus Rhipicephalus; species Rhipicephalus microplus. The sequence continues at coordinate 156,140 of NW_023611359.1, forward strand.
TGTTTATCAGCCTAATTGGAATGTCATCTGGGCCTGTTGATGTACTACTAGGAACCTTTTTCTCAGCCCTTTCCCACTCTCGTTGTGAAAATGAAGCCATTGCACCACTTGATTCGTCCTTGTCTATTGTGGTGCATCAAGTACATCTTTGTTGAAATTTTTCTGTCACCCTTGTTCTTATATGTTCAATAGCTTCGTCCCTTTCTAGCTTGGCACCTTGGGCTGTAGTTATAAAACTCTGCTCTAGGCTCGTCTCATTTCTTAAGGAGTTTAGATGGTTCCAAAATTTCGCAGCTGCCTTTCTATCTTTTTTATGTACTTCTGCCAGCCACTGACCTGCCTTTCTTCTAGTTTTTTCATTGATCAGAAGGGATGCAGCCCTTCTACAGCTTATAAAGGTTTCCCATTTTCCTTCAACATCATCTGTCGGTTCACCCCGCTGCTTAGCATGTCTGTGTTCCCTAGAGGCTTCCTGACGTTTTGCTATGGCTCTCTTAACTTCCTCATCCCACCAACTATTGGGTTTGTGTCTTCTTTTCCGGGGTGACTTGTTACGCGTCTTAGCAAGCTCTAGCTCAAAGAGTCTAATTAGATTCGTGTATGTCCACACTGTCTTATTATCCTCTGTGATTACTTTCTCAATTTGTTTAGTGGCTATTTCAATTTGCCTTTCTGAATAAAAATTTTCCTGTAGTTGCTCATCTTGTCACCTTCCCACTTTCACTGCTCTTCCAAAACTTAGCTTGATATGTTTGTGATCACTACCCAGACTTCTGGAGCCACCTTCATCTATGTGCATTCCCCTGAGGTTATCAAAAATCCTATTTGACATCAGTGCATAATCTATCGTCGACTGCAGCCTTCCTACCTGCCATGTTATTTGCCCTTCACACTTCTCGGTACTGTTGCAAATGATCAAATCAAGCCTTTCACACATATCCATGATCATTTTGCCTGTCGGGTCGGTATACCCATCTATATCTTCTATGTGCGCATTCATGTCTCCTAGTATAAATATCTCGCACTCTCTTCCTAACTCCTGAATGTCCTTTGATATACACTCTACCACTGCCTGGTTTTCCTCTCTGGCCTTTGCTCCCGTCCACAAGTACACGAAACCAAGGAGTGTCATTTGACCTGCCACTTTCCCTTTTAGACATAAATGTTCCTTGCACTCCTGCTTGACCCTTTGCCAGTCTGTACTTTTCTGAATGAATGCCCCAAAACCACCCCCCTTTCTGCTGCCTTCTGTTCTGTTACAATATTCCCACGCGTAGTCCGGATTGTTCAGAGGTTGTTCCATGTCCCTGAGATGTGTTTCTACAAAACCGTATACCATCGGCTTCTCTTCCCTTAGCTGTTCTTCTATCTCTTCCCACTTCAGCCTGTTCCTACCACCCTGCATGTTAATATACCCTTTGTCTGAATGGGCTCGGCGCTCGTGGTTACGTCTATTTATGCCCTGGACTCTACCTATCTTAGACATTGGTGCCACTTTGGAATCGTATCTGTCCATAACACCTGTCGAAGAGTCTCCCTGGTTGTTTTTCTCGTTACTAGCTATCCTGCACCCCAAAGGGTTCGCTTGCCCCCCAAAAAAGCTACTGCGCGTCCTGCAAGTCGCCAGCCCACCTCATGACCTAGCCACCCATCGAAGTGAAATCTGTCTCGTTGAAAACCACCCCACCTATGCACCTCTATGTTTATTTCCACCACCTCAAAGCCTTTCTCTCGACTCATCCGCCATATCTCTTGGTTTGCGTTGACAACCGCTCTTTGCAGGTTGCTATCACGCACCGGTACCTCCGGTATCATGCATATCACTACCTGTACCTTAGGCGAAGTGGCGCGCATGTCATCGACGCCTTTCGCTAGTGTGGCTGCTAGACCTGCTGTATCTTCATTTAAGACATCATTTAAACCACCTAAAATTATCACGAGGTTTCCTCTATCAGCTGTAGTTTTGAGTTTTGCGCTTGCTTGCCTCATGACTGCTTCCAGCTTGCGTCCTGGGAATGCCCCTACTGCAACCCTCTTGTCACCTCTTACCCTCTCTTTGATGGCTTCTGTGCATCGATTTAAATTCGAGTCCCTGGTGATTATCACATGCTGTGACTTTTCAGCTGGAGTGTTCTGCACCTGGCGGCTACTTGCCGGCTGACGCCGGCTGCTTTGTCCCCTCCCAGCCACACCACTACCTCACTAAAGCTGGGCCTTGCGACATTTGAACCGGCTAAAGCTGTTTTCTTCAAGCTTGCTTGCTCTTGCTTCTCCACCGTTCTGGTTGCCGGTTCTCTACTGTTGTTTCCGTAGGCCGCTTCTTTGTTCAGCTTCGCTAGTGCTTCCTCGGTGGACTTCAGTCTTTCTCCCATTGCCCTCGTTTTCTCTTGCTCTGTCGCCAACGCAGTCTCGAGCTCATCAATTCTCACCAGCAGTTCACTTTGGGCAACCATCATTTTCTCCATTTTTTCCTCGACCTCACATTGCCTACACTTCACGTCAGCCTCTTCTCCATCCGCTTCTGCGCTTGGGTCCACTTTCAAACCCACTCCACATCCTGAACACTTTACAGTCTTTTTAACCATGTATTTCTAACACCAATTGTCCCTATACTTGATAATTACTATACTTGAGCCGTGCACTACGAAAAAAAAGAAAGTCTAAGCTCTACTACAAAAATTTGCGTGTTCAATGTACGCGCACCTCCCCCGCGGGGTGACAAAAGAAAAAAAAACAACAAAAAATTTCAAACACACACACCCGCACTGACTAATAATTACCTGGTGACTGGCGCCCGAAAAAGCCGTACCATAAAATAAGTGCTACGAAGATTTCAACCACTGCCTTATAATTTTAAAGACAAGCTCAAAACATGCAAAAACACTTATCTGCGCAGTCGATCCGGAGCGCTCGAAAAACACGTCCATCCACCGTGACAGCCCGAACAGAACTCTGTACAGCCCGAACAGAACTCTGAACAGAATATTGTCGGTCGCGAGCGCCACCGCGCGGAGCTTGTTTAAAACTGAAGGCAGGCCAACTCCGCTGGGAGCACGAGCCATTCCTCAGGCATCTATCTGGAGGAGGTCTTGCCTTAACCATCAATCGTACTACTGTACGGAGTTTCAATCCAATCCAAGCCAAGCCGAAGTAGCCAGTGCGCGTTGCGGCGTGTTTTGTATGTTGTGTCGAAAATCTTCTCACGTATTGAGGTGATACTGAAGCTACACGGCTTCTTTCAAATTGCAAGCGATAGATCATGCACTAAACAACGGCAACAGGGCCACCGGTAGGCCCTTTGGAGTCTACGAATTTCGTGTTCGCTACTGGTGACGGCAGCTGAAAGCCACCAAGACGCGTTGGGCCTGCCGTGTGCCTAAAACTGGGATTGATGGTAAACTTTATTTCTTCAGAAGGAAACTACGAATGATTCTGTTAAATAGCCATCAGCCCAATACTGACGTCCTACGCTTACCTCTTGAGGGCTCCTGTTGAGCGACGAACGCTATCGCTACGTCCGCAACGTCCAAAGGCTTTGCGTATGGTATTCTACCTCTCGACTATTTGATTCCACTTTTTATGTCTCAAATAAATCTTGTCTTGTGTTGAACCTCTGCTTTTATTGTTGAGGTAAGTTTTAACTAGTACTTCTTAAAGCTTGCTGTTTGTTGCTGGTGTGAGAATCCCGATTCGCGGCCACTTCGTTTTGTTTTTCGCTCTGTACGTTTTTGTGGAAAGTTTTCCCCGCCTAATTCTTGCACCCCGCCCCCCCCAACTTTGCATGGTTTTTCCGGCAAAAATGTGCGAGGATTATGAAAGTGAATACGGTACTACTATATACGCTTGCGGATGTGGAAATATCATTTCAATATAATGTAGTGTCATGACCATTTACAGTGACTGAAATAAAATTATTTGGTCCATAGGAGAAGGTAAGCATCTAGCACTTGAAGCATGCTCGTGTTAGTCTTTGCCCTAAAAAATGGCAGCAGACGTAAGTACTCTTTTGCTTTTTAGAAAAATAGGAGGTAGGTTCATGTACTTGCATTTATATGCACGTTAACAATCCCCATGTTTTACAAAGTGCCATAGTCATCCGTCACAATTTCCCTCATAAGATCAGCAAAATGTTAGATTGGTAAAACGTGGGCGGTATTTGATTTGCTGTTGACTGACATAAAGGCTGAAGTCTGAAGCTATATAAACAGGTGAGAATGAGTAGTGAAAGCTAGTGACAGTACAGTATTTTGCCCCATTTGAGTCCGATGGTTTGAACGACTTTGCTCAGTGGTTAGAGCATTCGCGTTGATATTTTTCAGAAGCAGCCCAGCCGTTACGTGCACTTTGTCTTCTGCTGTACGTTTTGGCGTAACTTGAGACAGCTTATGATTTCATAAATCATCTAGATTCACTGGTGTATTAAACAAGTACAAATCTGCACATATTTCAACCTTATTAAGAACTCTAAGGCTATTTTGAGGTGTGCTTGTCTGAGTTGATTATGTTTGGTTGTGATTTTTAATGAAAAATAAAAGCCTGTGTAAGTTTTTCCTAGGTGTGATGTAATCGATGACAAACGTTGCCACTTATCTATTGAAAGGCAGAAAAAAGCAGTTTGTGACCCAGCATAATAGCGGAAAGCTGTGATTTTACATGAAGTATGTTCTGTGTGGAATTATGAGAGCAAATAATTGTACGTAATCATTCCTTGAATAGCGGTTGAGCGATGAGCGGGTAGTATTAAATTGTGGCTCTAAAAATTGAAGAATGTACTCCATGCAACCCTCGAGTTCGCTGCTTTTACAAAGTTCACAGCATGCAGAAAAATCTACTCCACTTGTTCAGTTATTGTACTTTAAATCTGTACTTCTACGTTGTTAAACATTTTATTCTGGCTGTGAAAGAGTTTATCACAAAGAGTGTATTGTCACGTGCTACAAGAGGTTTTCCACTAGGAAGAACTGAGCCGGCGGGGAGACGCACCAAAAACTGGCAAGATGGCTGCTTCAATATTCAACAACTAGCCAGAGCACGCGCTGCCCCTGAACATCGTCTTCCATTCTCGCGGGCAGCCATGGCTTAAGCTCGCCGTAACTAGCAACCAAGTGGCATTATTTCCCCCCTGAAAAAAAAAGGCATCACTCTGATGCTCGGAAAGTAAAAAAGCAAAGTAGGGGCGAACCAAAAGAAAATATGCGCATACACAAAAACAGCGATATGGTCCATGCGCATTCGCACTACCGCGTGAAGTACGGCTTCAGGCGCACCACGTGCACAATCTCCGAGAAGTGCCTTCGCCGTCGTGGCGAGAAGGCGCTGTCAGGTCTCGTATTTCATATCGCTCACGCGTCGCAAGACTTTGTATGGTCCGAAGTAGCGATTGAGCAGTTTTTCTCACAATCCCTGGCATCGGACTGGAGTCCACCCCAAAAATTGATCGCATAAATAGTATTCAACTTGTCGATGGTGAGCGTTGTAGCGGCATGCAGATTTGTACTCTGCTGGTGCGTAATGTGTAGGCGTGCTAACTGGCGTGCTTCTTCGGCGTACTGGGTAAGCTGCACAGCATCAGGAGTGATCAAAGCATCGCAATTGTGTGGAAGCATCGCATTCAGCATGGTTCAGACCTCACGTCCATAGACAAGACGGAAAGGCGTGAATCGCGTAGTTTCCTGGACGGCAGTATTGTACGCGAATGTGACGTACGGTATCACCTGGTCCCAGGTCTTATCCTGGACATCTACGTACATAAATAACGTGTCAGCGATGGTCTTGTTGAGTCACTCTGTCAAGCCGTTGCTCTGTGGGTGATATGCCGTGGTCTTGCGTTGGTTCATGTAGCTGAGCTTGAATGCGTCATGAATGAGCTGGGCCGTGATTGCTGTTCCTCTGTCTGTGATTACGCATGACGGGGCGCCATGTCCAAGAACAAACTGGTCCATGAAGAATTGGGCGACGTCGGAAGCCGTAGCGCGTTGTAGTGGCTTTGTTTCGGCGTACTTCGTAAAATAGTCGGTGGATACTCGATCCAATTGTTGCCGGCAGATGATAGCGGAAAGGGCCCCAGTAAATCCATTTCTATCTGATCAAATGGCGCTCTGGGTGGTTCTATTGGTTGAAGAAACCCCGCGGGCTTTAGTGGTGGGGATTTGCGGCGTTGACATTCCCGGTAGCTTTTCACGTATCGCCTAACTGATACAGAATGCTTAGACCAGTAGTATGCTTGTCGAAATCGAGCGAGAGTTCGAGAGGAACCTAAGTGACCAGATGTGGGCTCATCGTGGCTGGCAAGAAGAATGTCGTCACGCATATCAGTTGGCACAACTAGAAGATAGGTTCTCTCATTGCCGTTGGAGTTTTTCTTACACAGGACCCCAACTCGTAGACAGAACGACGACAGACTTCGAGAAATACACCAAGGTATGGACGAGTTGCGTCCTTCAAGGTTTTCGATAACTGCGTGAATTTCATCGTCCGCACGCTGTCGCGTGTGATCATATCTGTTGTAGTAAAGGCCCCAAGGAAACCATCGTCATCCTCGGTGTTGTGGCCACAAACTTCGACAAGGTGCACGGGATAATAAATCAGCATCTTCATGCTTGCGGCCCGATTTGTAAGTGATGGTGAAATCGTATTCCTGCAGACGAAGATTCCATCATGCCAGTCGCCCACACGGGTCCCGAAAATTGGCTAACCAGCACAATGAATGATAGTCGGTCACTACCTTGAAGTGGCGTCCGTAAAGATAAGGCCTAAATTTTATCGTGGCCCATACAGCAGCGAGGCACTCTTTCTCTGACGTGGAGTAGTTGACGTAGGCGCGGGAAAGAGTGCGGCTAGCGTACGCTATCACTCGCTCTGTGCCCTCTTGTTTTTGTACGAGGACAGCACCAAGTCCCACGTTGCTGGCGTCAGCATGAATTTCAGTATCAGCGTCTTGATCAAATTGGGCGAATACTGGTGGTGTCTGCAAACGCTCCCGTACTTCAGAGAAAGCTGCGTCCTGTTCTTCTTCCCAGACGAATGGAACATCTTCACGAGTGAGTCCACTAAGCGGTTCAGCAATCCTAGAAAAATTGCCTATAAAGCGGCGATAGTACGTGCAGAGCCCTAGAAAGCGACGCACTGCCTTCTTATCACGTGGAACAGGAAACGAGGCCACGGCGGTACTTTTGTCAGGGTCTGGTCGAATACCATCCGCACTGACAACATGGCCAAGAAACTTAAGTTCCTTTTAATCTAAGTGGCATTTTTCTGGCTTCAGTGTCAGGTTAGCAGAGCGGAGCACATCAAGCACATTCTGCAGACTCTTCAGGTGCTCCTTAAAGGTGGCAGAAAACACGACAACATCATCGAGGTAAACTAAGCACGTGTGCCACTTTAGACCGGTAAGAACAGTGTCCTTCATTCTCTGGAAAGTCGCAGGTGCAGAACAGAGGCCGAAGGTAAGGACTTTGAATTCATATAGGCCATCCGGTGTAACGAAGGCGGTTTTTTCACGATCTCGTTCATCAACTTCGATCTGCCAGTAGCCACTTTTCAAGTCTATCGATGAAAAATACTTGGCCCGCTGCAGTCTGTCGAAGGAATCGTCAATGTGGGGCAGCGAATAGACGTCTTTTTCAATCACGCTGTTAAGTTTTCTGTAGTTCACGCAAAAGCGCAGTGATTTTTTTCCCTTCACGAGCACGACCGGAGATGACTAGGCACTTTTCGAAAGTTGGATAATGTCATCTTGCAAGACTTGAGCATTTATAACGTCACGTTCCTTTGCCGAAACGCGGTAAGGGTGTTGTTTTATGGGCGAGGTGTCGTGATACGTAATTATTTGGTGTTTGGTGATTGCTGTCTGACGAACCTTCAAGGTGGACGCGAAGCACTCTTTAAATTAATATAGCCGTTCACGTAGCTCGATCTGTTGTTGCTCCGAGAGGGTCGAGTTGACATCAACTTTTCCAAGTAGTGAAGTCAGGTCCCTTGGTGTCAGTCGAAGCCCGTCGTTGGCTGATGTAGATGCGAAGCATTCAGAAACGTCTGCTATAGGGTAAGCGAAAGCGATGGTGGTGTCACGAAACAGGTGCCGGTACTCGTTACTGAAATCAGGCACAAGTAGGGCCGAGTGTCCGTCGTAAAGCGCGACGAGGCTGCGTGCAGCGCAGACACCTAGCGCGAGCATAAGCATCAAGTTGCCTTAGGTGACCTCACCAACCCATAAATTCTCAGACACCACATCAACTAGGACGCTTGAACGCGGAGGCTACGTGATGCTGTCGGAAGAAACGCAAAACGTGCTGTCATGGATGTCGTCAAGTTTGTCGGAGGATCCAGCTGTCGAAAACGTCACGGTACGCTCTCGAAGATCAATAATAGCGCCGTGTTCCCGCAAAAAGTCGACTCCGAGGATTAGGTCTTGGGAACAGTCCCGAAGTACGAGGCAGCTGGCGAGAAACGTACGTCCCTGAATTCTCACTCTGATAGTGCACATGCCGATTGGGGTGACTACGTGCCCGCGGGCAGTACGAATTTGTGCTTCGTACCAAGGCGTTACAACTTTCTTTATGTGAGCTGCTAGTTTCCCGCTTATGACCGAGTAGTCCACACATGTGTCCAATAATGCACTAAGGTCGTGGTGACCGTCGACTACCACATGTATATCCAGAGAAAATCTGCTTCTGGCTTTCGTCGCTGTCGTCGGGGAATCGCTCCGTGTTTGTGCTTGCGTCGGTGAGAGGCCTTGCTTGCATCATGTGTCAGCGGCCTCGCTCCCGAAGGTCGCTGTCGTAAGTTTTCCTGCCTAGGGCTTGGCGAGCGCACCGGCGCCGCTCCTGGGTGGCTCCGAAAATTTGGAGAAGATCGCCTTGGGGATGGGGACCGCGACTGCCGCCGCAGTGGCATGCGCTGCTGTGAGAGGCAATCTTCAATACCTCTCGGTCATTTGCCAAATGTCGGCCGTGGTGCGTCGATGGCTTAACCCTGTAGTCCGAGGCGACAATAGGGAGATTCCCGGTACACATGTCCAGCTTCACCACAGTGGTAACACAGTGGTCGTCTGTCCGGTGTGCGCCATACGTCGGATTTTCTGGGAAGTGGCTGGCGATTTTCTAAGTGCTGAATCGGCTGCAGCGAAGGAAGTGCATCCTGAAGCATAGGATTAACGAAGCGTGGTGAAGAAGGAATATATCGGCTTACAGCTTCTGCGGAAGATGCATGATGTGGCTCCGCCGGGACAGGCGGGACATAGCTGGAAGGTTGCACTTGGAGAGCTTCTCGTACTTCGTTTCTGACAAGGCTGCAAATACCCTGCAGTAGGTTAAGACTGGCACTGAATCTTTTCTAGTTCGCCGCACACCACCGATCGAATGAGATCGCAAAGAGACTCGATGTTGATGTTGCTTGCTGCACCTCTGATCTGACCTATTCACAAAGTGGCACTCACTTGCCGGTCGTACACAGTAGAGCGCTGCTGCAGCACTTGCTCCATGGTTGTGGCTTCGGTCAAAAATTCCGCCACGGTCTTTGGGGGAGAGCGAACGAGGCCAGCGAAAAGCTGCTCCTTCACTCCTCGCTATAAATGACGGACCTTCTTTTCTTCTGCCATGTCGGGGTCAGCTCGACGAAAGAGGCTCGTCATGTCTTTGACGTACATCATGGCACTTTCATTCGGCATTTGGAGGCGCGACTGATTCGCCGCTCGTCTCGTTTGCGGCGATCGGGTTTGGCCCAACTTGCCAGCAGGTATCGACGAAAGATGCTCCACAAGGGAAAAGGCTCACGGTTTTCGTACCAAGTACGAGTGCCGTCCTCCAAGCTGAAATACACGTTCCTCATTTAGTCGAAGTTGGTGCAACCATTGTAATCCGAAACCCGTTCGAACTGGGCCAGCCAGTCTTCGACATCCTCCAAGACGGAACCGTGGAACACCTTCGGCACACGTGGCTTCCACAGCGTATGATGCGTGGCTGCAGCGCCTTCCGTAGCGTTCGGTGGTGTGACAGACGTCATCTCGGGAAGAGGTCCACGCTCAGGAGGTAGTCCACGGAGTCTTCGGCTTGAGCAGTGGACAGGTGTTGTCACTTCAGGTACAGAGATACCTGGAGGCGTTTGGAACATCGGCTGGGGGTTACCCAGCAGCTCCACCAGTTGTCACGTGCTACAAAAGGTCTTCAACTAGGAAGAACTGAGCCGGCGGGGAGACGCACCGAAAACTGGCAAGATGGCTTCTTCAATAATGAACAACTAGCCAGAGCACGCGCTGCCCCAGAACATCGTCTTCCATTCTCGCGGGCAGCCATGGCTTACGCTCGCCGTAACTAGCGGCCAAGTGGCAATATCAAAGAGTATACCACAAAGAGCATATCAAACCGTTACGCGTACGCATTGCCTACAGAGATAAACGATGCGATTAAAAATGGGCAAAACAGGGTTAAGTGGGCAGTTTGCAATATTCTGGAAGTCGGCTTACCTGCAAAGCTTGTTTTCTAATCAAAAACTCTGGCTCACAGGCTGCTTTTCTCGCTCATTGAGCAGCGAAGGCATGCGAGCACGCGAGTACAACAAAAAGTCATTTCTTCGAATTCCAGCGATGGCACGCGAGCATGCGAGTACACTACCATTAGCGAGAAAAGCAGTCTTTCAATGAGAGTTTCTGGTTGGAACACAAACCTTACACGAAAGCCCCATGCAGATTATTGCAAACTGTCCATTTATTAAAAAAGCACGCAGACCATAATTCATCACGTCCACATTGAAGGGAGTAAGTCATCACTGATTTGCCCCACTCTTCGTCTGAAGGCCCGTCATACCTTGCACTATCCTCTTCCTTTTGTTAGGGTAAACCGACTAACCAAACCATCAATCCCAGCAAACTTACAGAATGATTTGTGAAAACTTTTTCAAGGCTCCTTTTCCAGTTAGCTTACTTTTTTACATTCTTTACTTGCTATGGACCGCATATTGGACGGCGGTTCTTGAGCTCTGCACGCAAGGCATTCTTTATTTATATTATATACGATGATGTTGACACTCACATAAGGTGCCGACTACTTATTAGCTCGTTGCCCTAGGAAAAAGAAAACATGCATAGATGAAACTTTGCGCACATAACAAGTCTGTAGCACATCTAAAATCCAATCAGAACAACGTGACACCATAAGTACTAAAGAATACAAAACTAATGTCATTTTGTTAACTTGTGACGTATAGATATTGTACATGAAGACGTAACCTAATGGTCAAGACAACTTGGCAATAATCACGTGTATATGTACACTTGAAGTAGTTAGAATAAAACGTTACATACATCGTCTAACCTTCAAGACATACGTTAAATAAAGTAATACTTCACTGCGACGTTGAAACAAAACAAATAGTAAATGTGTATATAGGGTCAGCAACTATTGAAAAAAAAGCTTTAACTCTTGTTGAATTGCAATTCTGTAGTTCGCTTGTAAGCCACGGGTCTAAAAGTTTAAGCTTCGCTAAAGTGAATAATTTGTGGTGTAACACAATCAAGTCCTACAAGATAGGCGCCTTGGTGGTTTATCGTAGTGGGGCCATTCTAGGAGGAGTTGATGTATGTCTTCTTCAACAAATATTGAATTTCCTTCATAATTTTTAGGACCATCATTTCCGTGAAAAAGGAAAGGCTGGTATAGACAGTGCCTAACCCTAATCATTGATTAAAGGTTTCCACAACCGTTTTAAAGTTCTTCTGTAGCACTAGAGTGTGGCGTTATACAAGCTAGTTAAGCAGTCAATACTTTGTTGTTCACTTGCACTTTTTCAACTTGGTGAACATACTGCGCTTTCTTCTGTCCTCTATTACCTCTGTTGTACGTAGTTATTTTTTTTACGAGTCTTAACTCGCTTATTTTTTAGATTGTTATGGCGTAACCAGCCATCACTTGCGCCCAGCAAAGCAAAAAAAAAGTAACCACTGCTTTTTGGGCCTGTCATTTTTACTTCACTCATTATATGTATACTGATGGCGATTTACTCTTGTATCTATTGTACTTACTCGAATGCGTTCACGGCAAAAATAAAATTATGACAACTCGCTCGTTATTGCAGTTTTTTTTTTACATAGAGTGGTGCGGCATCTATGCTAGCTTCTTTTGAATTGACGAGGCGATGCTCTAGTTCTGCACAAGCGCTTGTAAGCTTGGTGTGCATGAATAAGCTACCCTCGACAGAAAAAACCTCATACGATTTGCCTATGAAATATATAGACTATCACGGTCTGTCCCTATCTGCATAAAAACAATGGCTACGCATGTGTACAAATAAGCCACATCTTTATATTCACAGGCAAACGAAACTACATCAAAGCAGTGAAAAGCATTGTAAAACCGCAAAATAGCTCATTGTTGAAATAGGAGGTGAAGTATTCTGCCTTAAAAGTGCGAATTCAAGCACGACGGCTGCTTTTAGAAACTAAGCACGCATTCACCGCTGGGATTCCTTCCTTAGTAAGTTTTCTTGTGCTGACGTTTTTTTTTTTTGGGGGGCGGATACTTGAGGTACGCTTACACAACTACCATCACGATAGCCATAACAGGTTTAAAAGAGCTGCGTTTGTTGTACCTGAGCTACGTTATTGTAAAACGTTATATGGTAGCGTAAGCTGACTCAAGGTAGCGCTGTTATTGTGGGAACTGGAGATCCGAACGTTACATTCTCAAGAACAGGAGAATTATACGCACAAAACTATCATACAAGCCGAAAAGAAGACAACGCAAAAACCACACACACAGATTTTTATGACATACGATAGGCAGACTGTTCTAAGCACACCAAATCACATGCACGGATAGATATATAGACCTAAAGTAGAATGTTATTTTTCAGTTATCAGCCCTATCGGTCTTTTTAACCTTTTCGTATCCTTCTTTTTGTATACTTCGTTTTCCTCTTCTTATACTTCTTTTTAACCTTTCGTAAGCCGGGCACTTCTTCTTAATGAACGCTAACGAAAGCTTTCGCTTTAAGTGCAGGGACATTTATGTTTAATGAGCAAGAAAACACCCATAACGATTTTGTGGCCACAGATACGCATAGGACTTGCAGTGCATGTCCTTCTACTCTCTTAATATTGTCGACACTTCACTGCTGGAGAAATGCGAAGATGCTACAATCGAGAGCAACGTTCACCCTGCAATCATAACTACTATTATGAGGTAAACATGTGAAAAAGATATGACAGATTTAAAGGACTGGAATGAGACAAACTTTCCAGGCCTAAATAGGAAGTTATAACATATTCAGGTATAAGAATGGTGTTATAAATGACATAACTGCCGTAGGAAAAATGAAACAGCTGAAGAAGGGCAGCGTAAATTCCTAAATTGAAATTTCTGAAAGATAGGCCCTCAGTTCTTGACTGCGACAAGCGATCGCATAAAAGTATTCCTGTTTCAGTTGATATGAAACAAAAACTAGTGAAAGTTGGCAGTACTTATGACTGAACTGATCATTTACCAAGGAACTGTACTTCGCCAGCCACTTCGATGGCCGAGTTTTATTGTCTTTAAAGATGTCTTGAAAAATTGTGACGCATTGGAACGCCTGATTCGAACAGTGTTCGTACATTATGAAGTAAGTGAAGCCTATATACATGCACACATGCATATAATCTGTTTTGTCCTTCGCCTGCATACTTTTGTTGCTTTATTAATCAAGTCTGATAAACTAGTGTAATGTTTCCTCGTTTTACAAACTATGTGTAAGTTACGTGGCACCCTTTTCAGAGCGCTACCGATATTGTGACGCACGCCTCCGCACACGAAAAGTTTCTTGTGCTCATGACCTGTCGGGGTCCCGTGCTTTCATTAACCACTGTTGCTCACTTATGTCTGTGGTCACCTAGTGGGACATCGAAGCTCGAGTGCCAACCTTGCGTGAAAGTCACCAAATTCTTGAGTAGAAGGGCCACTGAGGAAATTCCATGGAGTGAAAATAAAAGAAAAGTAGGATTTGGGTTACTTGTAACCCACGCGATTGTCAACATTTATGCGGAGCAAAGTGAAAGTGCTCACTCACTGTGCTATAGCCGCAACAAGACGCACATACTTAAACGCCATTCTTACTTAGCATTCTTGGCTTTGCGCTGCTAAATGCCACAATGTACGTTCAAATGACGTCCATGATTGGCGTCCATTGCTGGCGTGAATAAAGAATAGATATTGTAACGTTACAAAAGGGAACTAGAGACCACGCTTGTATGCCAGGCCGGCTGTTCTTATTCTCATCTTCGTCTTCCTTCCCATTGCACTCCTTACCAGCGTCCGATAACAAGAATGTCGTCGAGATATACAGTACAGGCGTGGACTTTCAGCGAACGCAGTACTGTATTCAAGGCCCATCAGAACGTACTCGTGGCCGTTCGCAACCTGAAAGGCATACGGATAAACTCATCAGGCTAGAAAAGGTACGAAAAGCCGTCTCGCACGTATCCTCTTCAACTACGTTGATCTGCCAATGCTCCACCTTCAAATCAAGCTATGAAAAGAACCTTGAATTTATTATGGCATAAATAGCGTCGTCAATACTTGAAAATGGGTATGCGTCCGGTATGTTGTGTTAGCTTCCTGTCTTCTACAAAAAATCGTAGACTGCCGTTGTTCTTGCGGACTAAAAATATAGGTGCAGCCGAAGGGCTAGCAGACGCCTGATTACATTAGCGGTGAGAATTTCTTCTACTTATTTGGCAATCAAGGTATGCTGCCTTTCTGCATACCTCAGTCACGGCAAAACACCGCGGACGATTTTCAATGGGTATATGATGTGGAAGTATGTCAGTGCAGAAAGCTGTGCCAGGCTATCGGCAAAATTGCTTTGTTCCTTTCGAGTACGGGTGATATCGCGAGCAGCATTGCTTGCTTACTTTGGGAGCTTTGATCCGAGGAACTACTCGGGATCAAGCCGTGGATGTCGACGCCATCAACATCTATGTTGATTGATCTTGACCAGAGAATATGTAGTCCGCTCCGAGAACCGGGTTAGAGGGTAACTCCTTGAAGACGGGAATGGTGGCAAGGAACTTGCTTCTGGCTTCGGTGTGTAGCTGCAGGTTCACATCACCCACACGCAACATGAGGCTGCCGAGGGCACGTAGAGGTGGCTTGGTTCAAGGCTGAAGGGTTACTGAGGCATGCCGTCGAAGCAGTGCTATTCGCAGCGTTTCAGTATCCACTAGCGCCGTGAGTTCCACGATGCCCTGAACAAGGGCTCGAACTGTAGGAAATTGTCGGTTCTAAAATTGAATGCCTTGAAGCGGTGCTTGTGGGCAGTCCTTGTAGCCGTGCCAGTAGCGCCCGCATGAAAATCATAAGGGCCGCGTCGTCGCGGCGTCCTGTGCGCAGACCGCAGGAAGGCGGCATATAGCAGTTTTCCGTAACCCAGCTTCCCGTCGGTGGAGAGCCTGAATGTCCTGCTTGGCCGACTGCACAGACACTATGACCGTGTGCGTCAGATCCTAAAGCCTATCAATGACATGCTATCGGGCTCTCGGAAAGGGACAGGCCACGTCGATTGCGCCATTGTGACGTAAGAACTGGGAAGAAGAGACAACGTCGGTGTACCAGGCCGGCTGTTCTTAATATGACCTTTGATGATGATAATGATGACGATGATGATAATGACGATGATGATGATGAAGATTATGATGATGGTGGTGTGGTGGGGTTGGTGGTGGTGGTGATGATCTCCTCGTATTGCTGGCACTCGCCCACAAAGGAAAAAGGGCAAGAACCGCTTGTTCAAGTCCATGTCACGTAGGAATTTCAACAGAGCTTTTTTTTGCCTTCTGTTGTAATGTCTTCTCTCGGGCACTTAATAGAATAGTGTCCACAGACATTTGGATGTTGTCGATGTGCACAAAAACGGACGCCAGTGACTGTCTCTGGATGTCATACAATGGACAGTCGCACAGGATGTGGTGTGTAGCGTCTCTTCGCAATGACAGGCATCGCAAAGAGCGTTGTCAGCCATTTCTATGACAAAGGAATAAGATTTTGTAAATGCCACTCCTAGCCATAAGCAATGAAGAAGGGTGGCTTAACTTCGGTTGAGCCCAGTGGGCATGCTGAGAGCTATCGAAGACGACAGGTGGTGTTGACGATTCCTCTTATTGCTTGGTGGGCACCATAGTGCGAGCGTGATTTCACGAGCAAGTCGTCGAAGATTAGTGGCAGCATCGGTCCGCAAAAGTGGTATGGATTCTTCTCGTGTTCCTTCAAGAGCTGCCCGTGCGGCAGTATCGGCATGTACGTTCCCTATGTCGTCGCAGTGACTTGGCAACCACTGAAACGTCACATGATGCCCTTTCTCGTGTGAAGTGTGGAGAAGGCATCGAATTTCGAAAACAAGCTGTTCTTACGGCCCGTGACGCAGTGCTGAGAGCACAGATTTTAGGGCAGCCCTTGAGTCGCTGGAAATCGTCCATTGTTGCGGTGGTTCCCGATTGACCACACAAAGTGCAGCGCGCAAAGCAGCTAGTTTCGCTGCTGTAGATGCCGTGGAGTGGTTACTCCTAAAGCTGATGGTAACACCTCTTTCTGGGACAACTACTGCACCTGACGAACACTGGTGGTTCGTGGAGCCATCGGTATATATATCTACATTGTCTGAATATTTCTCGTGCAAAACAAGAAGAGACTGTTGTTTCAGCATGGGCGACGAAAGATCAGAGGATCAGTAAGTATGACTGCTTCTGATTCTCTTGCAGGTAATTTACGAAGTGCTAGAACTATGTCAAATATTTGAGCAATGAATATGAAAGTACAATCTGGTAATCGAACTAAAAAAAGACCCGTCAATTGAAGATGCCTAATGCATCCTTTTCTTTACGGATGAATCCCTCGTTTGTTTTTTCCTAAAAATATAATTGCACGTACCCATTCTAGGAGATTGGCCAAGTATGATAAGTTGGCCAAGTATGAGGAGGCCAAGTATTGGCCAAGTATGAGGAGGTGGAAGTGCAATAGACCCCTGTGCTCAGATTTGGGTTCACGTTAAGGACCCCAGGTGATTGAAATTTCCGGAGCTTTCCACAACTGCGTCTCTCAAAACCATATGGTGATTTTAGGACGTTGAGTTGTGGGTTTGCATGCCTCGTGCGTGATACGTGCCGCGTCCTTTTTTTTATGGGACGTTAAACGCAACTTATCAATCACTATCGTGAGACCAACCCTGTGTATATATAAATTTACTGAGAAGTCCTGGCAGGGAAATCTGGTTATTGTCACTTCTGATGGCCGAAAATGGCTCCAATGAGCATTTCATAGGAAGTTTAGGCGTCTTGCCAGCGCCCGAGCCCATTCAGGCTCTTCGTTATTGCACTATGTACTTTTTATACGACGCATGTCTCAAACGCCAGGTACTCAAAATTCTCTCCGAATATTACCCTTTGGCGAATCCCAGATTCATACCATGAATTTGTTTGCAAATACCCACAGCTTACACCGGCGCCAAAGTCTACAGTGGCATGCCTACAAAATGTCGTCGAGCAACTTTTTTGAGAGTACCAAAACCTCGCTAGCTATCCCATGAATAGAAAGCCTCCCACAGGTGTGCATATAATAACCACATAACTAGAGAATATGGATGGTATTGTTAACTAAATTTTGCGCCAGCGGGAAAGTTTCTGCAGTAGATGGCGTAAAATGCCTTCGTCAAATAATCTTATTAGGAGTGTGCGAATATTCGAGTTTCGGATTGGAATAAAATATTACTTCATGGAATATTTATTTCAATCCAACTTCGAGTAGTTGGTATTTGCGATTCTAACAGATCAACAGAACAAATATCGAAAACGTTAGAAAAGCCAATGCTACACCTTTACTAGGACGTGGGGTTGCTGAAACGAATACTTAAGCTGTATGCACTTGGCTTTTCATAAAAAGCTCACCGATAGCCGATTTCAAAAGCGACTGACTGTTCACAGTAATGGTCGTTATGTCGTTCTTAAACGTCATGGCTACAACAATGAAAGCCAAGGTACAGTATCGGAACTGCTTGCGTTCAAAAATACCCAGCACACTGAGCTTATACATTATAATAAAAAATTTCTAAAGTTCTGCAATAAGTCCCTGATCGCAATAAATGAGCTCCTAAGTACCGGAAAGAATATGGAGCTGTAGATTACTACCCCAGTGATGATTTTTTTCGCGATAACATTTCATTCCTGATTTGGAGTTGCCACGTAAACGCATCTTTTCAGCAGGGTAAAGCAACGCAGTATGACGATAAGAGAGCCTGAACCTCGTTAATGTGGAACCACCTGTTTTTCTGCATGCCAATTTGTACTCGCTCGGTTGCACTCTTTCACCGTGTTATTTGCCGGAGGGTGTGATGACATATCATGTCTTGTTCTTTCTTTCTATTCTCAGTAAGGTTTCTTATAGGAGATAACAGGTTTGATATTTTGGGCACTATTCTGTATCTGTACTGTTCGTTTGAGATTCGATTCAACCTAATATTTCATTATGAACAGCTTAAGCATGGCAACACGAGGAGCTCCTAACAGCTCAAGCAGGGAATCACTTCGTTATAACACGCTTGCGAGTGCCCACTGCATAGCAGCACCGAGTTCCTGCGCTGACGTCACAGATAAGAACGCACAGCATGAACTTCGTGAAGCTTGCACTGAAAAAAATTCAGCAAGCTGCTCAGCACAGCACCTACGTTATTGCATGCATAACAAAAGGCATCTGTACGGCATTCTCTTAACAATAGAGCCGGAAGCACATTGTTACCTCTCGCAGGAGCATTCAACAAAGTATGAGTCTAATATAATAAAACCTTTGTTTAAAAATAGAACCATTGCTTCATGCGTTTGTATTTCACATTTTTTTTGAAGTCAAGACCCTTTTTTGTGTTGTTGTCGGTTTCTCGGAGCAATTTTGGTATCAGTATATACTCTTGCTGCGTTTTTAAAGTGCTTGGTGAGGAGAAAATTGCCGCTTGTGCGCAATCCAGGCTCTGCTTTAGGTTTTTATTGTATACGGTTTGAATTACTTTTCTCAGGGGCCTTCAAAAACACTGCAGGTTCATTTTCAGCAAGCCATATAGAGCTTCAACATTTATTAGCGTAACATCGAGACCGTGTCACCTTCTTGGAGAATTCATTGACATCAGAAATTTGGATCTCAGAACAGAGAAATAATAATTTACAGCTACGATATATAATGCATGCGGCAACATGCAAGGTGCCAGTCTCTATTTAGTATATTCTACTTTGTACGGGCACGGCACAAGATACTTATTTAAGATGCATTTGTTGATGGTCAGCATTATGTTAAGTGTTTCAGAATGGTAATTCATCAGCCTCGCGGTCGAGTTCTCTGCCTGCAGTTCTCCGTGGGATGACGACTTAGGCAACAGCCCAAGTGTTGCCAAAAATCATCATTACCTGACGACCTTGAAATATAAGTGTTTTGAAATGAGAGTGCACTACTTAGACGCGGACAGAAAGACAGACGCGTCTAAGTACTGCGCTCTCGTTTCAAAACAGTCATGTATCCCCAACTCGCCCAATCAACCATATTGAAATATAACGCCATGATAACGCCATCCCACCACATCGTTACTCTGTCAAAGGTGCACCAATAACCAGACGCAGTGCTAAGCTTGATAAAGTGCGCAAAGTTTGCAATGAATTTGATTCTTAGGATAATGAAGAACAAAGGTTTACCGGGCCTCTAAAGGGAAGCAGGGGTGGCTGTACTGCTCGATTAAAATATTACGTTTCGCCTTCACGCCCTCGGACGCAAGTTATTGAAAGATCTTGTGAGTTTTTTTTAAATGTATCCTGAGAACATTTCGGCACGCCAACTACGAGTGTCGTCAACCAACTGGCCCAACTTTTCATTTTATTACACTATCGCGGAAAATGTCGTACAAATATTACACGGCACTTCAGCGCTAGACCTAAAGATAACTTTATTTGCGTCCTGTGGCAATAATAACAACTTCTTTACATGCCAACAAGATACATCAGCTTCCACAATGGCAGGTGTATGTTGGAAAAACATTATTTTCAGCACAATTTTACAAGCTAAGGGTCCGAAATTTTTTTTTTGCTCGTTGGGCCATACTGAATGCACGGCGCGGGTATCGAAACAAGACGCTCTATTATCTGTGGTCCCATAAAAATCGCATGATTTGCAATATCTTCTTTGCGACGCTTCTTTTGGCCAGGGCTCGCACACTGCGTCAGAAGATACGTTTTGTCTTGTGATAAATGTCAGGTCCGCAGAACACTATAAGCCCTTCCCACCGGACGCCTTCAACCACTTGACATTCCATCAGAGCCATTCTTTCGCGTTTTCTTAAGCCTACTTAGCCCCGCCATGGTGGTCTAGTGGCTAAGGTACTCAGCTGCTGACCCACACAGGTCGCGGGATCAAATTCCGACTGCAGTGGCTGCATTTCCGATGAAGGCGGAAATGTTCAAGGCCCATGTGCTCAGATTTGGGTGCCCGTTAAGAACTCGAGGTGGTCGAACACCCCCCCCCCCCCTCCCAGCCACCAGGAAAATGTGCAGAGACCTACTCTTTGCCAACCCTAGGCTATATTAGATACCATGAAGTTTTAATAATAAAGTATAAAAAAGTTCACAACTAAACACAGCATACTATTTATGACCAGTAAATATTGTATATAAATATATACGCGCTTTGGCACTCATTTGCATGCGTAAGTAGTGAATGCGATGGGTCATTCATGTTAACACCATTACGCTACTTCGCCCATTCATCATAATTCACTTCGTGGATATGCCGTAATAATTTATTGTGCCTGCTTCAGTGTAATTGAGCAGCAAAATGTAACTGTCGAGCTCAAAGACTTCTTATTTCGCTCGTTGCGTATATATGTCTGTTTTTTTTTTCGTTTGACCTTTTGGGCTTTTAGCTGGCGGCTAGTTTTGAGTGGCCGGCCAATGTTTGCATGACATTAGAAATTATTGCTATCACATCCATTGCTTTTATTCTTGTGTGCAAGCTAACACTTATTTATACATAATAATTGGTAGGGTGGCTTCAAGAGAGGTTATGGTAACAACAATCAATTGTACAGGCGGAGAAAGAGACATTTCTTAAAACTAGTGCTATAGTTGGTTGTGCCTAGGCATAAAACGTGGCACATCGAGGCCTTGCTTCTAAGTCGCCTCAGGTACTTATTTTTATGTGACCTTGTTGAAAAAATTCAATGAATCGATCCCTACACTGAATAAGTTGATTGATTGATTGATTTGTGGGGTTTAACGTCCCAAAACCACCATATGATTATGAGAGACGCCGTAGTAGAGGGCTCCGGAAATTTCGACCACCTGGGGTTCTTTAACGTGCACCCAAATCTGAGTACACGGGCCTACAACATTTCCGCCTCCATCGGAAATGCAGCCGCCGCAGCCGGGATTCAAACCCGCGACCTGCGGGTCAGCAGCCGAGTACCTTAGCCACTAGACCACCACGGCGGGGCTACCCTGAATAAGTTGAAGTTGTGGCTGAATGAAAACATTTTTTTCTGATTAGCCCGCTTCCTACGATTGCAGTGATTGCTTCAGCAAAAATAATAAAGCTGTTTTTTTTTCTCTTTACAGCAAGTAATGGCCCACAAGTATTTTTCGTTCCGATTAGCCTTGCTCATCTCTCTTCTCGTGGTTATCATTTCTGCCGAAGGAAGGAAACGTGAGCATAAAGTTTCTTATTGATGCTTAGAAAACATTGAAGACAGTCTCAGATGAAAGTAGCACAATGTGTGGTATCATGACTGAAAAATAGGTCACATGTTGCTAGAGCAAAATATGGGCTGTGTGTAGTCATCAAAAGTTCCTCATAAAAGTTCCTTACAATCGCGTTTGTTATTACTACTACTAATACATATTGCCACTTGGCCGCTAGTTTCGGCCTAGAGTCTGGCCTTCATCAGGCCAGACTCTAGGCCGAAACGTCGAAATAAACCACGCTGTGACCGCTCACGGAGGATCTACTAGACTATATGCAACGCTACGGCCACTCAACCACCATGCCTCCCTATATATATATATTATATATATATATATATATATATATATATATATATATATATATATATATATATATGCCCCACCGCGGTGGTCTAGTGGCTAAGGTACTTGGCTGCTGACCCGCAGGTTGCGGCTTCGATTGCCGGAGGCGGCAGCTGCATTTTCGATAGAGGCGGAAATGTTGTAGGCCCGTGTACTCAGATTTGGGTGCACGTTAAAGAACCCCAGATGGTCAAAATTTCCGGATTGATTGATTTGTGATTTGTGGGATTTAACGTCCCGAAACCACCATTTGATTATGAGAGACGCCGTTGTGGAGGGCTCCGGAAATTTTGACCACCTGGGGTTTTTTAACGTGCACCCAAATCTGAGTACACGAGCCTACATTTCCGCCTCCTTCGGAAATGCAGCCACCGTAGCCGGGAATCGAACCCGCGACCTGCGGGTCAGCAGCCGAGTACCTTAGCCACTAGACCACCACTGCGGGGCCCCCCCAAAAAAATTCCGGAGTCCTCCACTACAGCGTCTCTCATAATCAAATGGTGGTTTTGGGACGTTAAACCCCACAAATCAATCAATCAATTATATATATATATATATATATATATATAGTAGATGTATATAGTATATATATATAGTAGTATAGTAAGTGGTAGGTGTAACCTTAAGAGACAAGAAGAGAGCAGAGTGGATTAGGGAACAAACGGGGGTGGGTTGAGGATATGATAGTTGAAATAAAGAAGAGGAAAGGACGTGGGCCGGGCATGTAGCGCGTAGACAGGATAACCGCTGGTCATTAAGGGTAACTAACTGGATTCCCAGAGAAGGGAAGCGGGTTAGGGGGAGACAGAAGGTTAGGTGGACAGATGAGATTAAGAAGTTTGCGGGTATAAATTGGCAGCAGCAAGCACAGGACCGGGTTAACTGGGGGAACATGGGAGAGGCCTTTGTCCTGCAGTGGACGTAGTCAGGCTGATGATGATGATATATATATATATATATATATAATGTTTTTAAGTTTTTTAGGCCTTTAAAGGCTTAAACTTCTTAAAAAGAATCTTTTTGCCCCACACCGAACCGCCAGAGCCAGGAGGCGCCGTCTGGTCGGGAAGAATGCGTTAGTGAAAGGAAGCATACACAGACCGCAGACATCAGAAATTCGAAAGGGAGAAAGGGGAGATAGATGATGGGGGAAGTGGAAGGAAGAGTGGAAGGGAGGCTCCCGGGGGGAGTCCACCTTATATTCTTTTTTTCTTTTTTTCTTTCTTTTTTTCTTTTCTCTTTCATTTTTTTCCTCTTTCCCTCTGATTTGATATTGTACAAAGCTGCGCACCAACAAACTGTACCTTAAATCCTGACGAAGGCAAGACTCTAGGCCGAAATGTCGAAATAGACCACGTTGTGACCGCGCACGGAGTATCTACTTGACTATATGCAACGCTACGGCCACTCAACCACCATGCCTGCCTATATATGCCTGCCTATATAGTGAATGGAGGGAAGGCCGCTGTGGCAGCTCAGTTGTTAGAGCATCGAACGCGTTATTCGAAGGTCGTAGGTTCGATTCCTGCTCATGGCTGGTTATTTTTTCATCCACTTTTCTTTCTTCTTATTTACATTCCATTGATTCTAATAACTTCCCCTGTACATTCCTTGGCATTGCTGCCTGTTAGATCTCATTAATATTGTGTTAAAACACGGAAAAACGAGCCCTTGGGTATACACTTCTTTCCCTTATTTCATTAAAAAACGAGGGTCTCGTACTGGCAGACTTGGTGTCATTAGGTTGTATACGAGGGACTATTAATCAGCTGCCCGCTCATAATAAGTTCACGTGCTACGTGACGCCAAATATACGCATAAAAGAGTGTTTTCACACTCGTTGCTTGGCCTATAGATGGCGCTGACTGTCACTCCTACTTCTAAATTCACATATAAACCCCAAAAAAGTGGATGGAGGGAAGGCCGCTGTGGTAGCTCAGTGGTTAGAGCATCGAACGCGTTATTCGAAGGTCGTAGGTTCGATTCCTGCTCACGGCTGGTTATTTCTCATCCACTTTTCTTTCTTCCTATTTACATTCCATTGATTCTAATAACTTCCCCTGTACATTCCTTGGCATTACTGTCTGTTAGATCTCATTAATATTGTGTTAAAACACGGAAAAACAAGCCCTTAGGTATACACTTCTTTCCCTTATTTCATATATAGATATGAAAGCAGTGTACTTAGGGCTCGTTTTTCCGTGTTTTCCGTGTTTTGATACAATAATAATGAGATCTAACAGACAGTAATGCCAAGAAAAGTATAGAGAAAATTATTAGATCGAATTGTACTGTTAATCTGAAGGAAGAAAAGTGGGTGAAAGATAACTCGCCATGGGCAGAAGCCGAACCTGTGGCCTGCGTATGACGCGTTCGATGCTCTATCACTGAGCTGCGATGGCGGCTATCCTCCCAGCCACTTTATTGGGTGTATAGGCTAATTTAAACGTAAGAGTGTCAGTCAGCGCCATCACTAGCCATGGCGGCGAGTGCGGCACACTCTTTAAGAGCCTGTGTGGCGTCACGTAACACGTGAAATTATTACGTGCTGGCAGCTGACCAATAGTCCTTCGTATACAACCTAAGGCACCAAGTCTGCCAGTACAAGATCCTCGTTAATCAATACGGGAAAGAAGTGTATATTTAACGGCTCGTTTTTTCGTGTTTGGACACATTATTATTGAGATCTAAAAGGCAATATTGCCAATGAAAGTATATGGGAAGCTATTAGATCAAATTGTAATGTAAATCTGAAGAACTATATATATATATATGTATATATATATATATTGTATGAATTCATTGGACTTCATCTTCCTCATCTGAAATAACCACCATCAGTCCTCGCTTCGTTCCTGTTTATCATCGGCGCCGTCTTGCTGTTGCTTGAATAAAGCGTCAGCTGAACCATGGTATTTCAATAGAAATGAAATGGTAGAGAGCCTACGTGAAAGCTGAGTTGCTAGAGAGTTGGACCCGTTATTCGAAGGTCGCAGGTTCGGTGCTTACCCAAGGCGTGCTCATTATCGTTTTGTTTGCTTTCTTTCTTCACATTTACATTAAACTAATTTATAATACCATCCTTTATACTTGCCTTAGCATGATTGTCTGTTAAGTGTTATTAGTATTGTGCGTAACAAAGAAAAAGAACCCTTAAATATATACTTGTTTTCTTCGTGGTTGACTTCTGTTTTTCCGAACTTCATATGCTGCTAAGATAATGAAATTAAACTAGCCACACATACGGTTTAGAATATGTACTCTTAGGGCTAGAGTCTACTGGTAGGTCGTATAAGCATAAGGCGTGAAAAAATATTTATCTTCTTTATCATATGTTCTCATAAGAGCTCTCACAACTAATAATTCTAAAAAAAGGCCAATCGTCTAGTTGTAATACGTGGTACATTTCACTCCAGCTGATTGCTTGGGCCTAATAATTCGGGCTATCGCTTTTTGTTTCGTTTTAGTAGTGTTGGATGTGCAGATACTACATATTATAATTTTTTATTAAAAGCGGGCAATACATTCACTGTTTGGGCACAAAAACTAACCCTCAGCTCTGATGACATTGTTTACGATACGTTTCTCTCTATATTGATAAGACCGAATAACACGTAGTACAAACTTTGCTACGCGTATGATTCAAATGAGTTGCCTCACGTCAGTTATTGTTGAAAAAAAAAGCGATGGTGCTTCTTCATATATGGGCCACTATACCAGTTACCCGAACATATGTCGAGTCTCCCCATTGAAGTTTTACCGACAAAGGCCTTGTCTGACCCCGTCATCTTTATGCCGCCAGTTCAATGAGATTAAAACCTTAAATCATCTTATTTTAACGTGCAGAATATATACCGATCAAAGTAAACAACTTGTTGGTAAACCACTTCAAAGGATGAGACTAAATTTATCACTTTCGCTGGTTCTTTCCTTTGAGGCTACTGTCCCGGGGTTTAGCCACGGGAGCGTTTGTGAAGCATTGTTTGATTTTCTGTGTGAAACAAGACGATTTTAATGCTAAGGTTATCAAAATCAACCACTATTTTCAAGAACTTTAGTCATCTTTTCTTACACGAATGAAATTCTAACGTTGTGGAAGTAAAGCATATTCTTTAAAAACATTAGTATTTTTTTCGTGCATTATTGTAACAAGTTATTTCAGTACTATCTATTGCTAAACTGTTTGACATTATGCATAAATATTCTGTACAGCAAGGTACAGCAAGTTTTACGGCTGATACCGCATGATGCTTGGCACCAGGCTAAAAGGATCAATTATTCAATTAGTCAATCAATCAGTTCAATTGAAGCGGAATTTCATAGCCCTCGCTGTGCTTGCCAGGTGTTGTCGAAGCTCACTCCTATTAACGGTAGTGACTGA
Source organism: Rhipicephalus microplus (assembly GCF_013339725.1). Taxonomy (NCBI): domain Eukaryota; kingdom Metazoa; phylum Arthropoda; class Arachnida; order Ixodida; family Ixodidae; genus Rhipicephalus; species Rhipicephalus microplus. The sequence goes on from NW_023611359.1 coordinate 182,590, forward strand.
TGACTTCTCTCTCAGATAAGGACGACGACGACAACGATGATGATGACGACAACGGTGAGGGCGACCGTAGCAGACCAGGCCACCACGATTCCGGTGAAAGTGGCAAGGAAGAGGAAAATGACGTTGTTGATGGAAAAAAGAAAAAGAATAAAGACGAAGACGAAGGCAATTATGGAAAAAAAGGGAGCGATAATGACCTCCATGAAAGGTGCGAAAAACTTGAGTGTAAAAGACGAAAGAAGACGTGTTGCTTGCGGACCTCCGAGAGTTGTTACTGCAAGTGCGGTAAGAATTTTCATTTTTGGGAGAGGAAGGAAATGCACAAGATTATGTTTCAGAAGCTTACTTGTTTGGTTTTACCAATACATCTTCGTTTAGCTTATGCACCCAGAACGTCAGAATGTTCTGTGGGTATAATATGTTCATGTTCTGTGTGCGCATATATAGATCAAGGTGTTTTGCTTAAAACTCTAGTGTCGCCGAAGCAACAGTTCCAGCAGTCAATGATTCTCACTGTACAATTTATAATCGTTATTGCCTGCAGAAATTTCTTAATTTTTGACTATCAGTTTCATGTAGATGTTGTTGGCAACGTACTACCTTGAATACTACAGTTATTGATACATTTCAGCCGGCACTGATCATACATTCTGAAGGATCTACATATGCTGCCAAGTTTAAACAACTGAAATAGTTTTTGTGGGTTAAAAGAGATTATAGGATTGTTTTGTGAAGACTTCTGAATATTTTTCTAATAAAACGATTTGAAGTTACCAGACTGTTTGGAAAATTGTCAACTTACCAGTCCAAAGCTGATTTGAAAATCGTTTTCTTACCATTCGAAAACTGATCGATGAGTATTCGGCTCGAATTCGTATTTGATTCAGTTTTATCACTACTCAGTGTATATGCGATAGGGTTCCTAAATTCAGTATTCGCAAACACCTAATACGTGGTTATATGAACAAACCCCCAGCCCTCTCTAGCAAAAGCTTGGGTATACTAGGAAAACTTGGGTTCAACACAAGCTCCGCCCATGGGTTCCGCGTGACGCCGCTTGTGGAAGCTGCGCACAATTTTTTTCATAAATTATATTTATATCGACCTTTCGCCGACATAACGCAAGCAGCATATGCCACCGCAACTGCGGTCTTGAAGTCAAGCTCACTTGCATATAATACAGAGACAAACCTGGCTACATCCTCAGTTTAACAGAAAAAAAAACAGAGACTATCATATGCCTTTTATCACCAACAGAGGTACGCTACAATCGATGTGGCGAAAGACTGATGATTACCAGATAAGCCGTCGAGCCTTTAGACGTGTACACTATACTGCGCTAAAGTACACAGACCATTGCTGTTCGTATACCTGGGCTGTCTGTGTAATTTATAGGTAAAACCCACAATTATCAAAGAAGCTCTTCAAGTAAGATGTGCATTTCGAGTGTGACCACCAAGGTGACTTTTTTCACTTCGAATATATAGCTTCTTTTTTCAAAATAAACTGAATATTGTAATATATTTAGATCATCTTTTATACATTCAGCGCATCAACTTATTTTTTGCTGCCTCAACGTGATGAAGTCAACGATAAAATATTTTATTTCTGTTCTTTGATTTCCGTATTTCCAAAAGTATGAAATATTGCAACATTATTGAATGCTGCTTGTGTCAAGACTGTCCGAAGAATCAATGTACGTAACAAATCAAATATTTTTCATATCGCATATGTTAATTAGCTTGCTGTAAATGTCGCTTTATTAGGCCAATTACCTAAACATCCTTTAAAGAAAAGAGTTGCTTGTTGCCTTGTAGCTTAACCAGCCCAAAGCTTTTAACCGTCATAAATATGCGAGAAGTATTTAGCAACAAACGAAAGTGATCAAAAATATCTGTGATAGTTACAACTCGTGAACGTTCGGTCTCAACAATGCATTTTGAAAAAAAAAAAGCGCTGGTCAATGTGGCGTACAATGACGCCTCAATCAAGGTGAATTAAATGTGAATTAACGTGCCAGCGACCAAGTCTCAGCACACAACGCCAGTGAGAAAGTCTAGGAGACATAGCAAGAGCATTATGAAAAAACAATAAAAGGACTGAAAATGCCAAAATAGGTTCAGTTTGAGTTTTTCAGTGAATGATTGTATTCACCTGAGCACTAGATATAGGGTCTCCAGTTTTTTTTTTCATGTTTACTCTTGTTTCCCTTTAAGTGTTCTGAGTTTCATTGGAATCAGAGCACTTCAGGTATTCCTCAGTTTCTGAGCTAACGCCGCAAGATATTTATTTGGCTCATTATTGTGATATCAGCATAGTTTATATATTTAGAGGCAGCCATACATTAAACGCAAGTAGGCAGCTGGTGAGGCCTTATGCAAAATATCTGCATAATAGCGTACAGATGGTCATATAGCTGCCTACGTTATTTGCTGTTAGTTTGTGGTCGTTGCTAGCAAACAGAACAGACCTGAAATTGTTTTCGCAATACAAATACTTCAATTAGGGGGCTATTACCGCAATGAAAGGTGAGCAATTTTTATATAATTTGATGAAAATACAAAACAAGAAAATTACTTGTTTTGTGACTGTGAAAAAATTCTTACCTCTGATGCTGCCGCTTTTAGCCGTGATAGGTAAGCATAAAAACAAGTAATATTGTATTATGCCCAAAAGCTCCAGAATTCAAATTAATTCAGGAAAACATGAACTATATAGGCTCGTCACTATCTGAAGTACAAGCGGTGCACTTCAATATGCACAGCAATACTTTATTCTGAGGAAAATATCCCAACGTATCTAATATAAGAAATTGTTAAATGCCAAGGATTTCTTAGCAAACTTCGGTGAGTTTGACCGTATCTATCTATGACCGTACCTATCTATGACGCCACCTATGACTTTTAGCTCTCCAGGCTGTTCGAGCGGTGCGGTGGTGATACCAGCAAGAAGGATCATCCTGCGAATAAATATGTCAAACGCCACTACGGCTACGGCGTGACGTCCTAGAGTACATCACATCCCAGAGACCGAGTAAATGGGCTGTGTTTTCCGACTCGAAATGAACCTTACAGAGCTTGCAGTCAGTCCTTCATTGCGAAGTGGCTGCGAAGCTTGTTCACCACGTCAGACAAACAGAACACGAGGTCAAGTTTCAGTGCAGGCCTACCTGCTCATTGTAAGCTGAGTGGCAATGATTCCGTCGACAACGCGGCTTGCACATCTCATCAAGAGCACACGCTTCCAATTTCTTTGTCAAGGACAGACGCTGCAAGGCAACTTCGTCACCTGGCGCGTAGTCAGTCTCTACTGGAGTTGAACACCCAAGATTAAGGCATACAAGCCTCCACTAAATGAACTCTCGTCTGAAACATCAACCTCAACCCAGACTTTGTCGACGTGATTGATTGATTTGTTGACTTGTGGGGTTTAACGTCCCAAAACGACCATATGATTATGAGAGACGTCGCAGTGGCGGACTCCGGAAATTTCGAACACTTGGGGTTCTTTTATGTTGTCGTCGACGTGAAGCTTCGCTTCTTTGTCGGACTTGGTTGGTGGTTGCCTTCACAAATGCATATGCAACCCTCATTAGAATAACCGACAGTGCGGAATGCGACGTTTGCGGCACTGAAGAAGACATCCACCATCTGCTATGCCTATGTCCTTGATATGCCTCTGAGGGACGAAAAATTTCTGACGCATTGCGAAAATTGGATGATCGGCCACTCTCTGCGCAGATGCTGCTTGAGCACCGTCCTCGTCCTTCGTCGGCTTAAAAGTCAGTCAAAGCCCTCTCACGCTTTTTGAGGACTACGGGCCTATGCGAACGCCTTTACCTTTTGTGTAGTGCCAGCGCTGCATACGCGTAGGCCCATTGACTGACAATATTTTGTATTTCTTTCTTCCTACCTCTCTGTCTCATCTTTGTACTTCCGCTTCCCTTTCCCAGTGTAGGGTAGCAAACCGGGAGTGGGCCTGGTTAACCACCTTGCCATCTTTCTTGTTGTTCTTGTCCTTCCTTCCGAGCCGTTTCAATAATGGGATATTTACCAAAATTGGTATGGCATAACATGAATTTACGTGCAGCCTCAGTGACATGTCATAACATGAAAGTCAACATACGTATGTCAGACGTGTCATGATTTACAAGTCATGGTCCTACTGCTCTAGAGGCCATTCGTTTTGCAAAACTGGTACACATATTGCAAAACTGGTATGTTGTGACATGACTGCATGGCGCACATAAGTGAAAAGCCATAACGTGGAACTCATGGCATTCATGTCATGTTAGTCATGACTACACTCATCGCGCGCTCGTGGTCGCTTCGCTAGCTTCACGTATAGCAAATTTGGTATTACGTGACGTGAACGAATGACGAAGATATATCACTGGTGATAACATGATAATCATGAAGGGTGTGTTGTAAGAACATGACTCTATGCCACGCTCTTCATGCACTCGCGGCCGTTACGCTAGCTGCACATATACAGCTTTGGTTGTACGTGACGTGAATGGATGATGAAGATAAATAACACGCCCGAAAATGATAATCATGACATGCCCGTCATGTACGAACATGACTACATGCCACGCTTACGATACGCTCGCAGCCGTTTCGCTGGCTTCACGTTCACCAAATTAAGTGTTACGTGGCGTGAATGACTGACGAAGGCATATGACAGGTTCAAACATGATAATCATGATATGCATGCCATGTGAAAACATGATTACATACGACGCTTCAGATACGTTCACCGTCGTTTCGCTACCATAACATATACCAAATTCGGTATTACATGATTTGAATGAACGACGAAAGTAAATGACCCGTCCAAACATGATAATCATGACATGCGTGTCATGTACACAAGACGACATGCTATGCTCATAGCGCGCTCATGGCCGTTTCGATAGCTTCACATATACAAAATTTGGTATTACGGGACGTGAACGGAGGACGAACACAAATGCTATGTGCAAACATCATAATCTTGATACGGAAGCCATGTACGGCATAATTTACGTCAGCCTCGTACGTTGTGCCGATTTTTTAGTGTCATATAGACCTTCCTTGTTCGTACTTCTCATATCATCGATTCCCACTGAACTTGGCGTCTGCAATTTTTATAGTAACGTTTTGTTATAAGTGGAGAGAGGCTCTGTCAATATGATTACTAAACGAAGAAGGAATTTATTCGTTTTCCTAGTTGTGGAAAGAATACTAGTAATATGTCTAGAGTCGTCAAAACACAGCCTAATCACGAAATTTTATTCATGCATTTTTACAGTTGGACCCGCAATTTCATGCAGACTTGTTTGGAGAAGAGGCCGTTGCCTTTTTCGCAACATTCGTGAATGTGATAAAAAAGGCGGTTATGAGCAATGCAGTTGCGGTGAGTGCAACATAATTTGTAAAAGTTCATTCGAGCGCAAAAACACGACACGATCACTCACACACGCACACACCCATGCATCAAACACGCACAGCGCTCTTTTAAAAATGATGTAGCAACTAGCCCAACAACAAGTTCTTTTGCCGTGCAACATAAAGGTACGTGAATTGAATATACCATTAAGGTGTCTGCATTCTTTATACACTTATCAGCGATCAGAACAATTATCAATTCACAAAAAAATCAGGTAGATATTCTTTTTCTGGCTGAAGGCAGGGAAATAAGAATCACTTGCAGACACATAGTCCTTTCGATTTTCTCTTTAATGTCTTTACACCTGCCTGGACGCACCTCTGATTCCATTACCAGTGCCGTTGGGCACCCACTGGCTTTTCTATTAGGAAGAGAACCATGCAACATGGCGCTGGTTCATACATGAATGATGTAAAAATGTCGTCGTGTACGTTTTCAAACACTTCTCGCCAGACATTGGCAGATACCCATCGGCGTGTTTGTGCCGCTGGTACGCCGGTGTGTGCCACAGGTGATGGACACTTAGTATCATACCAAGGAGCGATGAGAACACACAAGGGCAATTTTAACGCACGAGCGTCAAGAAATACCCGACATCGGTAGCGTCGACCCGACGAATGTAGAGAATATATATGTGAAGGTCCCAGCTGGAATCAAACGCAAGCATTTTGCGTGCAAAAATAAAGAAAAATCCATTACCACAGAGCTACGCCAGGTCTCGGAAACACTTTTCAAATAGATGCTAATCTGTGGGAAACGTCAATAGGGGTCAAGAACAAGAATTCGAGAGGGTGAGAGGTCGCTTGTTGGATTTTACGCGTTAGAAATCAGAAAATAATAGTGTGAATAAATTTTCTTTTATATATATATATATATATATATATATATATATATATATATATATATATATATATATATATAATGAGATCTAACAGAGAATAAAGCCAAGGAAAGTATAGGGGAAGGTATTAGACTGAATTGTAATATAAATATTAAAAAAGAAAAGTGGCTGAAAAGACAACTTGCCATGACCAGGATCCGAACCTGCGACTTTCTAATGACGCGTTCAACGCTCTAACACTGAGCTACCGTGACAGCCATCACCCCAGCCACTTTATTGGGTTTATATGAGAACTTAAACGTGGGAGTCTCAGTCAGCGCCACCAGTAGCCATGGCGGCGAGTGTGGCGCACTTTTGAGCCTGTTTGGCGTCACGTAGCACGTGAACTTATTATGATGTCATGTTTATTATGTTTGTCATTAGTTATCATGTTATCATATATATATATATATATATACATATATATATATATATATATATATATATATATATATATATATATATATATATATATATATATAGTGGGAGTAATAATTTAATGGGCCAGTTAGTCTTCGTGAAGGTATGGGATATGGCTCAACGGGAGCGTTGTCAACAAGGATAAATATATTTATTTCCCAACAGTTTCGGGAGGGGTCCTCCCTTCATCAGGGGATGAGTTATGCTACTCATCCCCTGATGAAGGGGATATATATATATATATATATATATATATATATATATATATATATATATATATATATATATATATATATATATATATATATATATATATATATATATATATATACAATGAGATCTAACAGAGAATAAAGCCAAGGAAAGTATAGGGGAAGGTATTAGACTGAATTGTAGTATAAATATCAAGAAAGAAAAGTGGGTGAAAAGACAACTTGCCATAAGGCCATGAGCAGGATCCGAACCTGCGACCTTCCAATGACGCGTTCGATGCTCTAACACTGAGCTACCATGACAGCCATCCCCCCAGCCACTTTATTGGGTTTATTTAAGAACTTAAACGTGGGAGTCTCAGTCAGCGCCACCAGTAGCCATGGCGGCGAGTGTGGCGCACTCTTTTGAGCCTGTTTGGCGTCACGTAGCACGTGAACCTATTATGATGTCAAATATATTATGTTTGTCATTAGTTATCATGTTTATCATTGGCATGTTTATCTATATATAGATCGTAGATTCGACTTTCACTCGCAGATCTTTTTTTTGACGTTCTGTTTTTGTCACAATGTCCGTATTTAGCCATCATTAGGATCTGTGCGTGGGTAAACCCAAAAGCAATTATAAAGCTCAATTCGGGCCCAAGAGCTGCTTTATTTTTTGAGGTGTACTAGTACTTCTTTTAGTGGGGTCGTGCTATTTGCGTAGGGCAGCGCCATGTTACTCTGTTGAGGGGGAGCATTTGGCCCGTTCTTTGGGATTCACTATACTCTGCCTCAAAAGGAGGTAATTTACTCTGGGAAAGATAGTGAAATATTGGACAAGAAACAATTCTCTCTAGGAGAGTGCCCAGTACTCTCTTAGTTCTTAGAGTGTATCTGCTGCCGCCGGATCCTGCAACTGAAGTTCTTTTCTTTTTATTTTATTTCTAAATTCTCTACATCTCTTTATTTTCATAGTGAAAATTGTTCTACAATGGTAGGAGACAAGAAATAAAGCTGCTCTAGGCAGCTTGAGAAGCTCTTGACCACCGTTCTTTCTGGTGCAGAAGGTGGTGGAGGTGGCGAAACTAACGTGCTTGGGTTAACATTCAGGATTTTATCAACAATGAGTAGGAATGGCACATTACAAAAAAAGAAAAACATACAATAGATCAAGTACAGGTGCTCGTGAGTGTCCAACTTTTTCAGACAAAGCGAATTACTTACATGCTCAAGCGCACTCTTCGCAAAGGAGGTGGTAACTTCAAAAAGAAAAAAAAGGCATTGCAAGAATTAGAGAGTGACTAAATATTTGAAGCTAGTTGATATTGCGTAATGTTTGATTTAATGAAACAAGCATATTCAATTGAAATAAACGGTCTGGGTAATTTGTGTTTTAACATTTGCATGCCGAAATTTGTTCGGAATTTGGGTATATAGACCATATTTCACTGGGATGAGTCGTATACGGAGCTGTGTTTATATGCAGAAAGGCTGTTTTATTGAATATGCTATTATATGAATTTATAATGTAGTGCCATTGGCGAAGTGGAAGACTATTGTAGAAGGAAAGGAGAGATTTGATTGTTATGTGGAGTTAAACGTCCAAAAACCATTTTGTGATTACGAAAGACGCAGTAGTGGAGGGCTCCAGATATTTCGAGCACCTGGGATTCTTTAACGTGCACCCAAGTCTGAGCACACGGGTTTACAGCATTTTGGATTCCATTGAAAATGTAGCCACTAACGCCGGAGTTTGATCACGCGACCTGCTGGTCTGCAGCCGAGTGCCTTAGCCACTAAATCACCGCGGCGGCGAGGAAAGGATACTACACTTCACGTTAATAGCTGACTTGTGATGCTTTTGCTGCCCTGCACAATTATCACGTTGAACACTGTCGAAAAAGTGTGAGATGCACTATCTGCGGAAGGTGACATGGGTTTGTAATTGCCCCACCGCATATACGTGAGCTCATCAGCAACCACCATTTGTGTCTCCGACCAACGTTTATGCTTACGGAGCAGATTCTGAAAATTCTGAGATTCTCTTGGAGATATTGAGCAGAGAATGTTGGCAAAAACAAAAAAAAGCGACCGTTTCAACGCAAGGGCGAAGCAATGAATGTGACATCAACCTATTCGAATATCAATTTAAGAGAGACGAACAGATTGAACGTGCCGCACGCCACTAGCATGCAAATGACGCACAAAAACAACCCACACACGTCGAAAGTGAACTAACACTTGACACACTGCTCACATGCAAACGACGCACAAAATGTACCGAGAAGTACAGACAGGACGAGTGCTAGCTAACAAGTGTCACAACACTCACTAAGTTTGAAGAACACGCTCTTTTCGCAAACAGAGGCTGTACAAGTGTAGGGACTTTCATGCGCTCAGTATTTACAATGCAGTCGTTCCCGTGAAAACCTAGGGGGTATCTATCTGCCCCAGCACGAGATTAGCGCACGTGCCCGGACGTCTGCCCCCCTCTGGGCAGTGCACAAGTGGGTGAGTGCGTCTTGATGAGTGGGGCATCGATCACGCTTTTTGCTTCATCTCGTCATGCCGCTGGTAATGATGCTTGACACCAGGCTATTTCCTCGAGATCGGCTTACCGGCAGTGGTAAAGGGTATATATAAATACCTCGCCGTTTGAGCCTTGATGGACAAGATTTTGTATGCTCAGCGGTCAACTCCACATGCTGAAGCGCGAGAAGTGCCTTGTTCGATTTCCACACGCCGGGAACGTTTTTTTAGGGGCGAAGCTCCTTAGGGCGTGGGCTGTGCGTCCCCTGTAGCCTGTATGTAGCCACCTCTAGTTTAGTTCTTGCAGTGTTCACTAGATGGCGGTACCGTCCCCTGTATGTAGCCACCTCTCGTTTAGTTCTTGTAGTGTTTACTAGATGGTGGTACTTGTATTTTTAATTACCCATTCTCGTGGCTTTTTATAAGTACGTGTACGGATACGGCACATGAAGGTGACGGCGACGGCAGAAACCAACCAAGAATGTCAATATAATTGCTACCGCAATACAAAGGGGTTATTTATTTATTCATTTCTAAATGCTGCGGTATGCCTTAAACCAATAACAGAGTAGTACACAAACATAAGAAAACGTACACTTTGGCAAACAGAACATCAAACAAGGGCGAGTCAGTCAGAGGTGGTTACAGAACACTTCGAATCAAATGTTCTCTATAAGATAACAAATATTTTTAGATTAGAGCTCCGTTAAACATAATATTCTTACGGTTCTTGTAAAAAAATGAATATTCTAAGAAATTGACTCTTTGCGTCAAAGCTCTAATTGTTTGTGAATTTTTTATTCCATTCGCGTAATCTCCGCATGGAATAAAGAAAGATATGTGATGTGTTAGTTTTGTTATGGCTATTTACCAACTGATGAATTATCTTCAGACTACAAGCACGAAGAGCGATAGATGGAGACACATAGCTTTTAGCCGGGAGTATTTCTCAAACCCTCCTACTTCGTCAGTTGAGGTTAGCCACTTCGAACACACTTTACAGAGCACTGAAAATTTTTGCTTTAGATATTTGTCCAGAGAGCTAAATTAGGTTGCATGGCTGCAAATGTTCGAGTTGAAGCACAGCTTATTTGTCACCGAAGAATCGAGGTACCTTTCATTTGCGAAGGTATGCTCCATACACCAGTGATCGTGAAAAAATACTCAAGGCAGAAAGAGGGCCTATTGCTGAATACTGCTGCTTCCCGCCACATCAGCCACTCCACCTGTTCAGCCTCTTATTGGATCGGACGACGTGCGGAAATTGATAAAAAGAGGAGTTGACAACTCCATATTTTACAGGTGTGGCTGAGCTTTTGGTCAGCCGTACCGGATTTTGGAAGGTCCAGTAAGCCCGACAGTTTAGGCGGTGTTGCAATGAGAAGACGAATTTTCGATGTATTTTAAAGGTAAAAAAAACATACTAGAGCACTTAGAGCCATGCACCCATCTCCCCGCAAAACGTCTGACAATTTGTTGCTTAAAGGGATACTGACACAAAGTTTCGAGGCCGAGATAGCCTGCGGGGTTGATTCTCGTGAACATTCGTATCTCATCTGCAAGATATCAACAACGAATATGGCTTGAAAGGCATTTTAATTTAATTTTGAAGTTTGCGTGAGTGACCAACTCTATAGCGCTATAGACACCCTCGGAGGGGACCCCGACGGGACTCCCTACTTGCCTCACGTCACCACGCTGCGGTCAACAAAACAAGTTATAATGACATCATAGCCGCCATTTTTCTTTTGCTGCGTTAGTTTCCGAAGTCGATATTTCTCGATGGCTGGTTATGAGTGCGTGACCGCGGCACACGCTTAGAAAGTTTTGTGTTTGGCGACATTCCAGTCCCGTTGCCTATTCGAAAGAAATTCTTGATGCGGACTGTGCGGAAGTGCATCTCAGCTCTGTGTGCTGACGTGGCGAAGAACTGCACACGCTAGGTGGTGACAGTTGAACCCAGTTTTTGGAACTCTTTCAACCGGAAACTGAAACTGATTGATAAGGAGTGGCCTGTAATTAACTACTGCCACGTGCTGCAGCAAACGATGTTGTGTCATGACCAACAGGCCCCCAGCAACGCATTGCAGCAGAAAAACGCGAAGCCAAAGTTTTCGTGTCAGTACCGCTTTAAGGCTTGAAAACAAATGTCACTCGAGCCTCTTAAGCAGTGGACACAGTATTCATAGTGTCAATGCATTGTGTGAAAGCCACCATCGGCTAGCAATGCCGTTAAGATAATCACCATGGGGCACTCACGGTCATCTAGCTGCCTACGACTTTTGGCTCTCCTGGCCGTTTGAATAACAGGATCAATACCTTATTGGTGTGGCATAACATGACTATACGACAAGAACAAATGACAAGTAATAACACGGATATCGTGAGATGTGTGTCATGAATGTCTTGACTTACATGTCAAGATATTGCTGCTCCTGCAGTGGTTTCGTTCGCGTGACATATCGCAAAACTTGTATGGTAATAAATGACTGCGTGGGGAACGTAAGTGACAGGCCTTTACGTGGAAATCATGACATGCATTTCATGTAAGAACATGACTACATGCCGAGCTCATGATGCACTCACGGTCGTTTCGCTACCTTCACGTATACACCATTCGGTATTACGTGACTTGAATGAATGAGGTGCGAATCTTGAATGACTTGAATGAAAGAGGTCTCTGCTTGAATATGACTGATCCAAACAAGGTAATCTTGACATGCGTGTCATGTAAAAGCCCGACTACATTTCACGCTCATGGTGCGCTCGTGGTCATTTCACTAGCTTCAAATATACCGAGTTCGGTATTACGCTACGTGAAAGGTTGACGAAGACAAATGACACGTCGAAACATGGTAATCATGACATTCGTGTCATGTACGGCATAATTTGCGCCTGCGTCGTAAAGTTTTGCTGGTTTTAATGTGACAATTCAACATTCCTCATTCGTGCTTCGCATATTACCGATTCCCACAGTAGGTGGGCTCTACAAATTTTCATATGTTCATGTTTCTTATATGTTTTCGAACCTTCTCTTCCAATACACAGTTCAACCGGTCATGGTAAAAAAGACTCCTCCCAATCCTGAGGCCATCAGGAAAGCACTAGCCGCAATATCATCTATGGTTTCAAATATTCCTGGACTGCCGAGTAGCGTGCGAAGACATGTTCCTGTAGATGTTCTAAATAAAATTATATCCACCTAGTTATCCCTGCGTGTTTTTCCCTTTACGATTGCGTCCTATGTCTTTCTTGTCCTAATGATGTAATCTTTTATAAACACGAGTTAGCGAAACGCTTTGCTGGGCGAAAATTGTTTGAAATTGCATACCGATACCACACGATTACTCGGGAAACAGCTGCTTAAAATGAAATAAACACGCATGATACTACATCAGGGATTCTGTCCGATACGCTATTTTTCTATTTATGTTAAGATATTTCAATATATCAGTTTGCTTGAAACCTTTTAACTGCAATCAATTTTTCTTACATCAAGAAAGTGTCTAAGGATCTAGAAGGGTTTGTCGTTCTTTTCAAAAGATGCAAACTTGGTTGCAAAGCATGTAATTTCCGTTCCTATGGCTACATATTATGACTACACTTTCTACAACTCATTACTGGTTATTTCTTTCTGTTGTATTATTGGTAGGAATCACTGCTCCACTTCCAACGAGCTAGCGTATTGCGTTCTCTTTAAAATACCTTCATGAAGATGCTTCCCAATGGTTCCTCAAATGCTGTTGTGGAATTTTACTTGATCCGTAAACCACTAACTCTTTACAGTATTTTGACTAATCACAGGTTTGCAGTCATAATAACGCTAGTAGAGACATTTCTTGAGGCGATTCGGGTATACGTAAGGGAAATAAATATCACTGAATTTTCATGTTTAGCTTATGTTTCCATAATGCGTTCATAATTCAAAAATACACTGAAGTGCAGTCACTTGAAGATTTGTCCTACACGATAGAACGCCTGCAGTCGACATACATCTCACACCTATTGCATAGCTACACAAGGCGTTACAGGACCCCGCAGCTATTCGCACTATTTGTACTTCGAGCCGGCCCTTCAGCTAATAAGAAACTACAGGAAACAAGACACTGCATACAGTCCTCTGGTGTATGACATAATGAATATGTTGAATGAGGCATTTCTGTCTGGACATACCGTTGCGTTGCAATGAATTCCCAGTCATTGTGTCATTTCTGGGAACGAAGAAGCTGATGCAGAAGCGAAAATGGCGCACACTACTAGCGAAGTGATATCGATTCACTTTTCCCGATACGACACCAACGCCTTGCTGTCTAAAGGTATGAAGACATCTATGCAAGGACTATGGAATGATCCGGATTATCACTACAAGTACATTTACAGGCTAGACTCTTGTCGTGTTTTTCGCCTTCCGTTCCGACTAAAGAGAGACCAAGAAACGCTACAACATAAACTGCGGCTGGGTGTCGCATACACGCGACGATACTTATGCCTAATAGGACAAGAGCAAAATCCTAACTGCAACTTGTGTAACACCCCAGAAACTATTATTCACATCCTGTGTGTGTGTGTGCCCTTTATACGCAGTTGAAAGACAATCTTTTAAGTGCCTCACAGATGACCTATACTGCCGACCTTTTTCGGAAGAGAAACTTTTGGGTGCTTGGGAACGCGTGGATCGCGGCCAATGCAGTTTAAGGGGCCTCCTCGCATTTCTAAGCAAGACAGGTGTACATTGCCATTTTTAGACAATCTGCTAAAGTAGAGACTTTTGTGCGAACGAGACATTGTGTGCACTGACTCATTGTGCTATACCGCAATGACCCTTCATCATACCCACCTCTTTCTTTCCCTTTTCCCCTTACCCCTGTGTGCATTTGAAGGCCAGAAACCCGTTTTCAAGGCCGATCTTTGCTCCTTCTTCTCATTGAACACCCTAGACTGACAAATTTTACTTATACGTGCGATTACTCCCTGATCAGGAACAGGAAATAGTTTAAGGATACATAAAAAGAATACCAAATCTAAATAAAATTACAATGATTGAGGTAATAAACATACACACTGCGAAAGTTTAGGTACGCAATAAGGTAGGCAGTTCACACAAAAAACATTAAACTTGGCAGTTCACATAGCTTTGACATCTAAGCATGAAGTATCATCAACTTGTCTGTAGAGGTGCAGCAATACCAAGTTAATTGTTAAACATAAATATCACAAATGGGCCTGTTTGGACTTTTGTAAGTAAAAGGAATAATTTTCAATAACGGTATAAAAATCTTCGCTTGGCTACATAGTTAGGCTGGCTCAAAATAAGTTCCTTTTTTTGTATAGAAAACTTAGCTTTATTTCACCAGACTTCACGAGTGCTTCTGAACGAACATCAGGAGAGTGTACTGTGTAGTCTCGAGCTTTAAGTTTATCCACTCTTTTCTTGCTCTTCTTCTCTGTTCTCCATTTCTTTTCTTTCTAATAATACCCCTATCCCTCAAGTGTAGGGTAGCCAACCGAGCCAAAGCTTGGTTAACCTCCCCTCCTTTCCTCTCAATTTATCTCTCTCTCTCTCTCTCTTACCTTTGTTGTTTTAGAAAGTTGTAAGCAGATCTAAGTTTCTGCATAGTCTCGGTACACAAAGAATAATGTATATATGTTCCTAAAATCACTATAAAATAACAGAACGTGCGAAATCGATTGACTCGCTGCTAGGCAAACGTGTGCAGATGTGCATTACCGATTACTT